>PPHD01028459.1:0-10875 GCA_002909625.1 Bambusicola thoracicus
AACATCTGCCAACTTATGTGGTTCTGCTTGTTTTCTGAGTAACACAGATATCATGTGGGCTTTTATTACCTGTTCTCCACCACTCACCTCAGACAAGCCTATCTCCTGTGTCCAGGCAATGCAAGGAATGCTCTTTTTGCTTTGCTGTGTTCATATGCACTAATATAACCTGGAGTTATGAGCATGATGCTGACATTTCCCAGGAAATCATCTTGGAGAATCACAACTTGTTCCATCTGGTCTTCAAATCTAGTGTAGAGTTAAAGTTTTTCTTATGTGAGTATAGCCAAGTTGCTTATTCTGCCCACTTTTCCTTTTTTTTTTTTTCCTTCCCTTTCCTATTAGAAAGTGCAGAATTTGGGTAATTTGACTTTGCTTATCAAATATTCCAAATAAATGCCCGTTAAATGTATTTTCAGTGCATATCCAATATAGATTGCATATATGCTTGGGGGTGTAAATACAGATTTAAATGTATCTGTTGATATGAATACATTTAAATATGTAGCAGTCTAAATTATAACTTAATGTAGGTCTGTGACTGCAAATCAAGATCTTGAAGTTCCTTGACAGGTGAAGGCACGCAAAAAACTTTCTTATCTTCCCTGTAGATAATCATGGATGAAGTTTGCTCTCAGAGACCAAAGATTCAATACTCATTTGAGTGCACTGGCTGTGTTCCCGCACTCACAGTTTCATGTAGTATTAAGCATGCAAACTATGCAACCCCATCAAGACTCAGGATTACAAAAACAGTGGAAAAAGAAGGTCTGCATGGGCCATTAATGGTCCAGTTTCATTCCTTGTCCCCATATTCATGCCACTCATGCTACAAAGCCATGTCCTCTCATGTATACCCAGAAACTTGAGGTAGAAATGGCTGGAGTAGGGTGAAGACTGTGTAGAAATACGAACTGAAACAGTGTGGGGAAGAGGCATTTGATATATGATGTTTGCTTTGGTCCTGCTCCATCTGCATGAAGCCTGAGTGCTTGTACTAATGCAGAAGGCTCCCATCTATTCTGCCCTTTTGCTCAGTGCTTGTAGGCACAGCTGAGCAGGCTCAGCTCACTGGCTCCAGGAAGGAAAATCTGAGGGAAGCCTTCATGCTATTGGATTCCAGGAGACAAAAAATTGCACAGAATTTTGTAGAATAAATAAATTGGATGGAAACCTCCTGTACTCATTATACATGATTTGATTAAAGAAAGTCTGAAATTTAAGGCAATAGATGGCATGGTAGAAGTGCATCTTGAAACTCTGAGCACTTTGGATGTATCACTACTACTGTACAGTGAAGAAGACATGCATGAGGTCCTGTGAGGTGATCTGAACATTAACCAGATATTTCACCTGGTTTTGAATGTTGTCAGCTGCGTGTATTTGCTGGAAATGTGTCCTTTGGAGTACAGCCACCCTGTTCTGAGAGATGCTGGTGTGTATGCTGAGCTGTGGAGGTAGTTGTGGTACTAATGACACACAAAAAAATAGTAGAAATAACTCCTTAATGGTCAAAAATCTGGAGAATACTTGCAAATAGAGGATAGATTTATGTTTCTTCATTCCTAAATACATGAATTTTGTGCAAATCAGAATATATTGATCACCAGCCACTGATAGGAATGAATTCCTATGCTAAGCAACAGGCAGAAGAGCAAAAGCAGACTAAAGTTACTGGGATGCCTGTTTCTATTCTTCATCTTAAACTCAATTTTTCTTTGGGGCTGATATTGAAATAATAGTCATGGTTATGTCACTAGTCCAATTCTGCAGTAAACTTTTCAAGTAATTATACGTAGGTCACGCTGAATGTAATGCCTCCTGTTTATTTCCATGAAAACTACAACAGATACAAAGAGCACAATAACAATATTTGATAGAGCAAATTCTCAGCTACAAAACACTATTTTTCAACATAGACACTACTGTGCCAGAATTTCCAGGTCACAGTCAGAATCAATTGTTGAGCACCAGGTGAGAAGGTGAACCCACAGAGATCAGGTGTAAGCAATGCACCTGAGAGACTGAAAGGGATCCACCCCTCCTCAGCTTCATTTAAGGGTTAGCAGCCAAGGGAGTGGCATCTCTTTGGACAGCGACTGCACTCTTCTTGAGCTGTTGCTGGTCATCAGAAGGAGTGAGCCAAGATTCCTTCTTTTTTGATCTGCTGTTGCTTTGTAGTTTTTGTATCCCTTTAGAAGGCACTATCATCGTCTTCTTTTGCTATACACACCACTGTTATCTTGGAATTTTTGCTAACAATGATTAAGAGCCAGCATGCTGTGCTCATCAAAATCTGCACCAGTGGAGGTAACCCACTGTTTCATAGCTGCTGTGGTGATGTTGTTGCTGAAATGCTCAACCCACAGTGCTCACATCTGCTGTTTGGTCTCTATAAAAGTTCAGTTAGCATCAATGTCATTGTGTGCAACCCAACCCAATGAAGGAACCCAATGATATATATTTGTTTTATACATGCTTCTATGTCAGACACCGTTCTGTCAGACTGCTCCTCTTCTGCCATCTGTTGCATGGCAACAAAATATAATGGAATATTGGTGGTAAGGCTCAACCTCTACTGCCATACCACCAATATCTATCTCTGAAGTTGGGAACCACTGTAATAAATCAGGAGGCATTACTTTCTGCAGCAGTCATATAAGGACACATTACTGGTAGACAATCATGGTGATATTTTGTGGAAGGACATCTGGGGAAGAACAGAGTTAGGACAAATAGGCTACCTCCAACTTTCTCTTGCAATTCTGCTGTTTTCTATTTACAAAACTACATGCAAAAACTCTTTTGCATTATTTTGAGTATTTTGAAGGTTTTGGACTTTGTAATTGAAGGAAAAGAAAAGTATTGCTCTTGACTTCTAAACATGTGTTAATGGTTTCCTTCCATATTCTACCTCATTCTCTGGAAAGCTATTTAAATTTTGAAAGTGTTACATGGAAACATACAAGAATCCAAGTTTTATTTTGAAATTGTTTTTCATGTCTCAGTTTTGTTGTGAACATAACATACCCAATATTACTGGTTAAATACAACATTTTTTAACAAATTAAAGTGATAATGGCATGGACATGGGTGTCTACATATAACCATAACTCTCGCAGAACATAGGCAAAAACTGTACCCTGTAATGAAGACCAAAGATGTGTGGGAAAAAAGTGCTGAGTCAAAAGTCAGGAAAATGTAACTTAAACGTGATAATTTCTACAAGGTTCTCCAGATAAAGAAGTTGCCATTCTGCCACATGTTGTATCTTACTTCTAACTCCACAGCTCCCATAATGAAAGTTATCTACATTTGTCCTAAACATGTCTGGAACATTATATATTTGAGTCATGATTATATGATGAATATTTGATTTATGTTCATTGTATACTTGGGGAAAGTATTACAGATTCAAAATGCACCTAATAGCAATTTAACTTATTGAAGACTTAAATGAGTGTGCCAGGAATGTGAAAAATGACCTAATGGTGGCCAAAGGGAAAAATCAAAGACTTAAGAAGTTTTACAACATGAAGTACATGATTTTAAAAATGAATGGGCTGGAGAGCTTTTCTCAGAAAACTGAATTTTGCAGGACTTAATTAGCTTGCTTCATTCTTTCAAAAACTACCATTTCAGCTTTTTAATGAGGGCTTAGAGTTCCCTTGTGTATTCTGGGCTTATTTGTTTACCCGCAGAGAGGATCATGAGCTTGGCATGAAGAGTCACTTGCAACATGAACAGGCAAGTAAAGTGACATACATCAATAATGCAGAATGTAAGCATCAGAGGGAAGTATTACTTATTGCTCTGCATTCAGTTTGTGGAGGCAGGAATAAAAATTATGCCATAATTTAGAATGGATTAAAATTGATGGAGCATGTTGAAGATGCGTGAATGAGAATATACAGTGGACAAGCTGAAGGCAGGCTTTTCTGTGTATGGAAATAGGGTGAAAGGCACATATGTAACAGTGAGAAGGTGAAAAAAAGCAATCAGATATGGCTGAACGGTGACTGTCTGAAGATGATGTTTTGTATTTGTAGAAAAAGACCTACTGAACAGATGTTAAAGTAGAAATAGGTTAGAAACATAGCAGGAGGGGAAATATTCTCCCCAGTAACAAGCTAGATTGTTTCTTCAGTTTGTATTTATATGCAAGAGAGGACATGAGGCAGAAATTTTTGCACCAGAGAGATCAGATATTTGAGTGAGAGGACAAAATGTGGGATGTTAAGAGAGAAGTCAGCAAGAAGTGATCAGAGTGAGAGAGAGAGGAATAAAAATGACAGTGGCTAAAGCCAAAAGGCACCACTGTAGTCACAATGATATAAAAATTAAGAGCAATAGTTTATACAGATCCATTTACCTTTCAAGGCTTTTTTCTGTTTTCCAACATTGGAAATCTCATCCAGGTGAGTCCACAGGAGTTGCTGTATCTGTATGATAGTGATTTCTCCATTAAAGTTTGAATTTGATGAAAGACAAATGAATCTAAATTGTCATTTTAATTTCCAGTGTTTCCTGAAGGTTAACAGAATCTCCATCCATTCAGTTTTTTCTAGAAGGTTTGGAAGCTTGTCACACCTGGATAAGCTTATGGCATTTCTGAAAATAGTCAGCTAGATCAACCTTCATGTGCACAACACATATCATAGCTGCCAGGAGAAGGAAACAAGTTTTTTTCCATGTATCTCTACCCCCTAAATAAGATCTCCTCTAGTACTTTTAAGAGTGACAAATGCTCCATGGCAGTCCACAGAGTGCAGAATAAAATCCAAGTAACTTACTATCACTCCACTCACAAAAGCCTGAAGGATTTTGAGACCCTGAAACCTTGAATCTCAAAGCCTCCTCAGACCTACTATATCTAAGCCCCATCTTGCTCAGGACACTGCTTTGAATACACTCTGCTGACAGGGCTCTCCCATCTCCTTTCAGTCCTCTGCATCCTCCAAGTCCTCCAGTCATTTCCCTTCCTCTGATCCCTATCAAATGGCCTCATAGTTCTTCACATCACATGTAGCTGTTGTGCCTGCCTGTTTCCCCAGCTCCTTCAGAACTCAGAGCCTCTTGGGCCCATGACTTCACCTCCCCATCACTTCCACAGATCACCAGCACCTACAGCTGACACCCTGTTGTCAGCATAGGCAGTCTCTGTCTGCCCCTCCTTACATATAACACCTTAAAACCAAAATATTGATCTTTCACTAAATATTCTCCTGAATTCAAAGAACAGGTTAAGAGGACATGCCAAAAAAAAAAAAAAAAGACAAAAACAATGCATCCCAATCACTGTACATATGGTAGCCTCAGCCTTTGTTTAAAAAATGTATCCTTTGATTCTTAACCATGCTTTAACCGTAACTTCCTTGTTTCTATGAAACACAAGACAGAAGAAACCACTGAATGACTCTGTTATCAAGGCTGTGCCACTGTTCAGATAACTGCATTTGTTTTGCACAAAGACTGACACACTTCAGGCTTTGAGAGATTACAGCAGACAGAGAACAAAATCAGCCAGGGGGTGCCTGTGCCATGGGAATGTGGTTATCAGAGTGTGTCCAAGTTATCCCAGTAGGCAAATCAGTATCATGAAGAACAGAAAGAGATGGAATATCTCTGCAGTCTGAATCTACCCAATGGAAAGATAGCTCTCTTCCTCATTCAACTGTACAGAGCCTGATCCTGTGAGCTAAGCAGCTACCTTCCCAGAGGTTTGCCACACCACCTCAGTATGCTGATCCATCCTGTCCTGGTGTATCATGCACTAGCTCTGAACTCAGCCTGTACTTACAAGGTTACCCAGTTTTCCAGAGCCATTCCTAGGCAATGTGTCACCAAAGCCCTATGTTTGTCCAGCTCAGGCTGACTCAGATGGGTCAGTACAAGACAGGGTCACTTCTGTGAGAGGCCAGACCCCTTGAACAGAGATCTTTGGCTGGAACTCAAGAACAAAACAAAAGTTTATGGTCTCTGGAAGAGTAGGCAAGCTACTTATAATGACTACTGGTATGTAGTAAAGCTGTCTGGGGAGAAAATAAGAAAAAGCCAAAGCCCAGCTAGAACTGAACTTGGCCACTAAAGTAAAAGATAACAATAAATATTTCTATAAATACATCAACAGCAAGGGGAGGGCTAAGGAGAGTCTCCATCCCTTGTTGTACGATGAGGACAACTTGGTAACCAAGGATCAGGATAAGGCTGAGGTGCTTAATGCCTTCTTTGCCTCAGTCTGTAATACTAAGACTTGTTACTCCCTAGGAGCACAGCCCCCTGTGCTGGTAGGTAGGGATGGGGAACAAAATAGGCCCTGCATGACTCACAGTGAGATCGTTTTGGACCTGTTCCAAAAGCTGGATGCTCACAAGTCCATGGGGCCCGATGGATTGCACCCTAGAGTGCTCTGGGAGTTGGCAGATGTGGCTGCCAAGCCACTCTCCATCATCTTTTGTCAGTCTTGGCTATCTGGGAATGTGCTGGTGGACTGGAGACTGGCAAATGTGACGCCCATCTTCAAAAAGGGCTGGAAAAATGATCCTGGTTGCTACAGACCTATCAGACACACCTGGGTGCTGGGGAAAGTTATGGAACGGATAATCTCAGGAGCCATCATGGACCAGTTAAAGGTCAACCAGGGGATCGGGCCCAGTCAGCATGGGTTTGCAAATGGTAGATCCTGTCTGACAAACCTGATTTCATTCTATGACAAGGTGATCCGCTTAGTGGATGAAGGTGAGGCTGTCGATGTAGTCTACCTGGGCCTCAGTAAAACCTTTGACACTGTCCCCCACAACATTCTTGTGGAGAAGCTGGCTGCCCATGGTTTGGATGGGCGTATGCTCTGCTGGGTGAAACACTGTCTGCATGGCCGGGCCCAAAGAGTTGTGGTCAATGGAGTTGAATTCAGCTGGTGGCCAGTCATGAGTGGTGTCTCCCAGGGCTCAGTACTGGGGCTGATTCTATTTAACATCTTTATTAACGATCTTGATGAGGAGATTGAGTGCACCCTCAGTAAGTTTGCAGATGACACCATGTTGGGAGGGAGTATTGACCTGCCTGAGGGGAGAAAGGCACTACAGAAAGACCTGGATAGACTGCATCGATGGGCCAAGGTTCGCTGTATGATTTTCAATAGGGCCGAGTCGGGTTCTGCATTTTGGTCACAGCAACCCCAGGCAACCCTACAGGCTTGGGGAGGAGTGGCTGGAAAGCTGCCTGATGGAAAGGGACCTTGGTGTACTGATGGACAGCCTGCTTAACATGAGCCAGCACTGTGCCCAGGTGACTAAGAAGGCTAATGGCATCCTAGCTTGTTTCAGGAATATTGTGATGAGCAGGACTAGGGAACTAATCCTGCCTCTGTACTTGGCATTTGTGAGGCCTCACCTCGAGTACTGTGTTCAGTTTTGGGCACCTCAGTACAGAAAGGACATTAAGGTGCTGGAGCAGGTCCAGAGAAGGGCAACAAGGCTTGTGAAGTGCTTGGAGGATAGGCCCTATGAGGAACTGGGTCTGTTTAGTCTGGGAAAAAAGAAGGTTGAGGGGAGACCTTATTGCTCTCTTCCAGTATCTGAAAGGTGCTTACAGTGAGAGCAGGGTTGGTCTCTTCTCACTAGTGACAGGTGACAGCACAAGGGGAAATGGCCTCAAGTTTCACCAGGATAAGTTTAGGTTGGACATCAGGAAACACTTCTTTACAGAAGGGGTTGTTAAGCACTGGAATAGGCTCCCTAGGGAGGTGCTTGAGTCACCACTCTTGGATGTGTTTAAAAACCGTTTCAAAGTGGTGATCAGGGATATGATTTAGAGGAGGGTTGTTAGAGTTAGGGTAGTATGGTTAGGTCGTGGTTGGACTTGATCTTTAAGGTCTTTTCCAACCTGAGCAATTCTATCATTCTATGATTCCCAGGTTTCATCCAAACCATGACCTGTCAAGCAGTCGTCTCTTTCTGTCTACTGGTCATCAATATAAGATTGTCTTAATGAAGAAACACAAGTGTTATGAGACCATTACTCCTCCACTTTGAAAAACTAGATCCAAGCTGCTTTGTTTTCAGAAGTGAGATTAAGAGTAATCTTTTTTTAGAAATATACCCAAACTTAGTCTAAAAAATCCAAATGAATGAAGTCTGCAGTCTTCTATTGTGAAGTCCTCCCACACCTTATTACCCTTCCAGCTTAGGAAATGCTTCTTATTCAGTTTAGGTTTGACTTGGCCAAAGTCTGTCTCCTCATTACTGTGTATCATTATGATTTTGTCAGCAAGTCTGAAAGTTGATTGTCTTGGAGGAGTGAAGCTCTCACAGTCGTTTACAGATAAAAACCCAGTCTTTGTTGTAGCTGGGACCTGAGCCATTAATTATTTCAGAAATTAGGATTGTGTCCTGAGAATGACTCTGGAAGTTGATGGGAAACCACCAGATAACTCTGAATATAGAATGATGTACATATGGTAGCCTGAGCCATAGAGATAGAATATGTCTCCTTTCTATACCATCTGGAGCCTGAGCATAATATATACATTTAGTTCAAGACACATAAACCACAGACACCCAGATTCAGAGAGAGATTGGACTTTGCCCCTACCTGACAGGAAAGGATTGCTTTTGTAGGACAGGTTCTGGCACTAACAGTGCCTGGTCCAAGGAGCTCAACATGGTTTGGATTCATCTTCAGACCAGGGTTCTCCTCCAGGAGGATGTTTGTCCAAGTCCATCCATGTAAGAGTGGCCACTGTTGAGGAGGTGAAGTATGACTTTTCCACATGAGCCTCATGGTGGAGTGGAGAGTTAAACTTTGACTCTCCAACCCCACTTACCTCCTTCTTTCAAGTGGAGTTCCTCCTCATGGTCAACGCAACTGAGCTGAACCTGAGCACATTCATCTAGAGAAGTGAGCAGAAACCAGGGCAGGAGCTGAGATGCAAAGGGCAATAGGGCAGAGAGAAGTTGGCTGATGGAGTTTTAGCACTGAGATGGTAAAAATACCTATGCAATCATTTTACAGTATTAGGGAATATTGAGTGGAAGAAAATGTGTCCATAGGGAGAAACCCACAGAGCCATCAACAGAGGGAGGGAGAAGAGATTAAACCAGAAAATAACCTGAAGCCTGGGAATGGCTGCTGACTGTTGATCTCTCTGAACAGTCTCTGACTCAGGCTTCCATGCAAGCACTGTGGTTTTTAACTAACTCCAAGGTCTTCCTTACTTCTAAATTCTAAACTGACAAGATTGCAGCATGGATCCAAATGATTGAACAGGGACTTGGTCTTTCTCTAGCCACGGATGTATTGATTGCTGTGCTGAAAAATCAATCCTTAATCCAAAAAACATATTATTCTAGGAAGTGTGCAGAGCAGAGAAACAGAACAACGAGTACAAAATGGCTGGGATACCAAAAGATGTCTGAGGAACAGATTAACAAAATACTTCACTAAAAGCTTAGTGAACTAGTCAATAATCTAGGAACTTGTTATCTGATAAGCATGTCTTGGGGGATTTGAGGGGATTAGCAAGAAAGCTTATTGTAGCACATGTAATCTATTTCTGATTTCCAGAAAAATTGGGAGGTATGGGAAATTTTGAGAAAGAAGGAGTAAATACAGTAGTACTCATCCAAAGAGGAAGAATGACTTTAGCTATTATTGTCCCATGGGAAAATTCTTTAAATGCCTACAGATAATGGACTCCTGAGCAATACCAGAGCCTGTTGTACAGAACAGCTTTCAATAGATATACTTGACCATTAGAGGAAGGAAAACAGTAGCTATCATACTTGGAAATATGTGTTTGGATCCCATGTTTTTCGAAGTAGTAAAGCTGTCTAGGGCATATTTAGCTCTCATGGAGACTGAAGACTTGACAAAGGGTAGCAGATAAATTCAGTAAAATGGCAAAGTAGAAATGATAAGGAAAGTGTCTAAGGAGTTTGAACCGAAAGAACAAAGTGCTCTACATTAACTTGTTTGAATAGTCAATGGGCACACATTTTCAGCCTGCAGGAAAAGCCAAGTAATTCAGCTTAGCATTGACCACAGTGAATGTGAAGGTCCCCCCATGACTGATGGTAGGTCCTGACTTGTAAAATACTTTCCCTCATGATTTAGGGGAATGAGATAGAAATATTTTATAAGAAAGAACTGAAAAGGTTATGACTGCATGAGGCTCTCTGCAGTACGGATGTAAAGAAAACAGGAGAAGAGAGCAGATGTTTGGAGGTCAGGGAAATTTCTGGGAATCAGATATCGGTAGAGGTAGCCACCAGGCAAGGAAAGTTGAGCTCCTGTTAATGACCTCCAAACATCTGCTCTGCTCACTCCCCTGTTTAGTTTCCACTATGATTTGGGGGTTGTCTTATGCAACCATGATTTGTCATCGACAGTTTAGGAGGTTTGGCTGACTTCCAGTCTCTATTTCAAGTGGATGTCTCTGCTATGAAATTTTTGCTGTATTCTTTGCAAATGGTTACCAATACTCAATCTCATCTTTCTTGAAATAACATTGAATTGTGCTCCTGCATCTGTTTCCTTCTCCTTGTATTATAACTTTTCTCTTAAAAACTTTTCCTATTATCTTAATCTGGTAAAGCAGTATACTTCTGGAAAGACAGGTTTTACCTTTGCAAGTTAGACAGACTGTCTGACCCAAAGCTCATTTCACTACATTGACCACCAACTCAACTCTGAAATTATCTCAGAATGCTCTCTTGTACCAGTACCTCATTTGAACATCATGAAGCTTTACATTACAAAGCAGTGTAAGACTCATTGTTCTCTGTTAGTTGTGTCTTCTGTATTTTTTTTTTTGCTGAGAAAGGAAAAAGAAAAAGAAAAAGAAAAAAGAAAAAGGAAAAGAAAAAGAAAAAGAAA
>PPHD01028460.1:0-10875 GCA_002909625.1 Bambusicola thoracicus
AATAAAAATAAAAATTAAAAAAAAAAAAAACGGCAATGTTAGAAAAGGTTCGTTAAGGTAGTTTGTGAGGGGCTCCCGGGTTCGTGGCTGTCCAAGTTAGAGGTCACTGATGTCACTACAGTGATAGTGGGATTGGTCAGGTCTGTTAAAGTGGTCGCAGTGCCGGGTGGAGTGAGAGCGCCGCTGTCTGCGGAGGGCGGTGCCGGAAGTGAGGTGCCGTCCGCTTTATCGACACCCCCATTCTCCTGCCGCAAAAGGTTCCTTCTGAATTTGGCTCTTGCGTTTTGAAACCAAACCTGCAAACCAATCCCAATTGATTTCTTTACCGATGCTTGTTTGTTTGTTTGTATGTCTTTGTTCTTGCTTTTACGTCATCTTTTTGATGTTTGATTTGCGTGGCAAGTTGCCCACATCACTCTACAGCCTGGCTTGCTACTGGTGGTACTGGCTCACAGGCAGGCCCTGCACAAAGGCCTGGGGCCCAGTGCCAAGCCTTGGGAAATCTGCTCACTCACTTGCCCAACAGAGGCAACTTTTTGCATGGCCACTGCTGTTCACTTCGGCTGGGGAGTTTTAGGGTAAAGACTCAAAGATGAAGGCAAAGGGTGAATGAGCAGATTTTGACTAAGGCTTAAAGTTTATCTTAATCATTTTAAAAGACTGACAAGGAAGGAGGGCAAATTACACCGTCCCTGTCATGCAGCTTGTTGATGTCAGTTACCTAGTCTTTCTTTTCTGCAGGGTTCACTGAAAATGTTTCAGGTGATTTGTAACACAGACAAGCAATCACCGCTAATAGATTCTCTTTGTCCCTAGAACGATGCCCTCCTCTGCACACAGCTTGCAACACATACCTCACTTTAACTTCTCTGAGCTAGCACACACCATTATGTGGATTTTGTTAATGTCATTTGCTGGGCTCTTTCACAGGGAAGTAACTTTACTACGGAGGCCCTTGGTAATAAGAGGGAACAGGCTGGTCCTAGAAGATCATACCGGTCAAAGTTTGCCTCCTTTATATTGAGGACCTGCTCACTGAGGGGCCATGTTAACTGCCTCGCAGGAGACCGAGGGCTTCATCCAGTACGTGTAAAATGAGTAGATTTGCTACCTCTGTCCTTAATAAGGTCACCACATAGAAACTACAGATGCCAGTATATCTCCCAGTTCATAGACTCTGGAGACAGAGTCCTCATGCTGAGGATGCAACTACTTATAAATCCCGTTTCAGTATTTGGCTGCCTTCAGGTATACGTTTGGCACTCCTGTCATGTAATACCATACCTCTCTGCACACCCACTAGGGACACAGCTAGCAAAAGTATTTATATATTGCTCTCATTACACATATGGGAAACACTATCGACTGGCAGCAGCAGGGGAAAATTCTGTCAAGCCTGCGATGGTGGCTTCTTACCTGCAGAACTCTCTTGGTCAGGCCTGTTTTCTGGGCAAGCTGCTTGAGGTCCTTGGCATCTGGGTTGTGGTTGATAGCAAAGTAGGACTTCATGGTACGAAGCTGGTGGTGTTTGAAGGAGGTGCGCATGCGCTTTGTCTTCTGGGATGGGGGATAAGGCTGCTGGTCTCTGTCCATGTGATCTGCCTCGTTCTCATTACAACCTGTTCGATAAAGCAAGCAGTGAGTTAGCGGCTGTGCCTCGTGTACGATAAAGGAATCAAGGCAACAATCAAGGCTAATGTACTATTTGAAGGGAAGGAAGCAAGCTAGAGAGTGAGAGAGGAAAGAAGAGCTAACATGGTGCAAGACTAAGTATAGGTGCGATAATTAGATGAGACAAAAAAGAAGATGACCTTTTCTTATACTTAAAACATGCTATGTCCCCTAGGCCTTTACCTACTAAGGGCAGGCATAGAAAGTTATCTCTACTTTGGCATTTATTTTCAAACAAGTCTTTTCCCTGTGGTGATGGTTTTGCTTTGGGCATCCAAAGAGTCATTTGAAATCTTATTCAGATTTTGAAATCTCACTCACTGAAACACTCTTAGCTTGACAGAAGAATAAAGGTCAAGCCAGCATTCTGAATGTTCCTAAGCTTTCCTCCAAATCATAAGTACCTTTATAAAAGATGTACAGCAGGAAAGTTTGTTATGACAGTTGATCAGGAAAGCAGAAAATCTGGACTTCTTTGCTGATAAAATAAATGCTTTTGGACTCTGCCTGAGATTTTAAGTGACTTATCCTCTGTAAAGCATCTCTAGAAAGATGAGATTTCTGCAAGCAACAAAGTAAATTGTGGCTCCAAAATTTAAAAGACTTTCCCTGATTTCTCTGATTTCAGATTTCCAAAGCATCTGTGAAAGATTATTTTGTTCCAGATTACACTTGTATGGGTGTGACTCGTGTCCTAGTGTGGCAGCTGTTCATGGACTTGTGGCATCACCACTTCACACTGGGGAAAGACATGACAATGTTGGAAAAAAAAAAAAAAAAGAACAAAAAGGAGAAGAAGAAGAAGAAGAAAAACACCTGTGTTTTTCTCTTTGCCTTAAAAACAATTGGGTTACTTTCAGTATAACATTTTGTAACGATAGGTCGCTTAAACGGGAGAAAATTGAACGCATAATCATAGCAAAGAGTACTAATGACTGAACAGCTAATTGAAAAGATTTCAGAATGTGTGTAAACTAGACCAAGTTTCATTAGTTGATCATTTGAATTTTTGAACAGCTCTTGGATCTCAGATAGTGGATTATTTACTAGGCCAAACTGATCCCGATTTCTCAAAAAAGAGAGGAGAGAAAAAAAGAGAAAGCAGACAATAGAGAGAGACTGATGTTGACAGAGCTAAAAACAGAGGCAAAACAACTTGAAACCAAGAGAAAATAGAAAGCTTCTTGAAGGTGTTTTCTCTTTTGAATTATGAGACAAGTCAATGTGAACAGACGCTGTTAAGACAACACTTTGACAGAAAGTCAGGTGAATATTTAATTAGAGTTAGATTTGTTTCTAGTCTTGGTAAGAAGTATATCTGCACTTTCAAACAAAGCAAAGTGACACTTCAGAAAGCACCAGGAGTTGAAGTTTACCTTAAAAACAATTTCAGGCTAGATTGGGATTGTATTTACTCCTTGTTTTCACAAGCAGTCACACTGCCTTCAGTCAAATTGTGTGGGCAGTAACTCGTCAGCTGCCGTAAAGCAGATCACCAGAATTCAACCCTCCAGTTTTCCATCAGACAGTTGTAACCAGCTTGTGTGTTTCCTTTTCTTGGATCATTCAGGCATACAGCAGCAAGCAAACTTCCTCACACTCCTCTGTCCTGCTTGCTGCTTATTTTTATTTTATATTTTTTTATATTTTTTTTTCCGTCTGTGATCTACTTTGTTTGGACTTTTATTCTCAAGAGAAAGTGCGAACGGGGCTCAGAGCATTCTCAGACAACCCCTGCTCATACAGTGATCAGATCCATCTCAGTTTTACATGGGTAAAACAGCATTGTGTAGCTTTGCCACATCATCCTGCAGAGCTTTATACCATTGCCTGGAGAACCAGGAGAAAGCAGAAAATTAGGCAAGATATTGTTGCTTATTTCATTGCAATGGGATCAGGGAGCTGCTAATTTAATTTTGCTTTGGAAAAAGCTAGAACTCTTTGCTTTCTACTGCCAAGAATTTTTCAAGTGGACTCCTAGTTCTTCACTCGCACATATTTATTATGAAGTAAAGTAAGCAGCTCTTTGAGCAACAGCTGTGTAAAATATTTTCCTAGGTAAATCTTCTTCACCATCTCATTTCTATATCCTGTGAGCTGTAAGTCAACACAGTTGCCTCAAAATATATATTAATTCTATGATATAAGAGGTAATATAGAGAAAGCTTTGAATGTTTTAAGTACTTTTGAATAGTTTCCTCCATTCTTTCACATTAATTGGAGACAGTTCACAAGCGCGAATGGCTTTAACTCACAACATTTTGAGTTATTTACTGTTGTGTTTCCACTTTACAGCTGAGAAGCAGAAATCAAACTGCTAAACAACATGCGAAATAGAAAAGCTGTTGTAGATGCTGCAGCAGGAGCCCATTTCCCACCCTGGCCCCATGCTTGGCTCCTCGAAAACAAAATGCATGCACGGGTCTGAGCCTGATACTGGGGGCTGGTTTTGAATACATGGATTTTTGTGCACAGCTCGGTGGGGCTGTTGGCCTAATCAGGGTCAGCTACATCGGTTGGCTTTAGAAGTCTGATTTGTTTCTGCAACAGCCTGCCGTACCAACACAGCTAGCTTCATCAGGCCCGTTCTGCCTCGCTTTACCGGGGGAGGGAAGTGCTCTGTTCCCAGGAAGGAGGGAGCTGTAGGAACACACTTGGCATGAGTGGAGTCTGCTGGCGTGGAGCACACAGTCCAGGGCAGACATGCACTGGGGGGCTGCAGGGCATGCAGCAGGCTGATACCCTGGGAGATGTGATGTGCAAGGATGGCTGCCAGAGTGCGGGGCAAGGGGTGGGAAATGCATGTAGGAAGTGGCTGTCAGTTACTGAAAAACTTTCTTCTTTCTCCTCTTTCGAGAAATAGTTTCATCTATTGCAACTCATTTCATAACTGTCAGAGGATTGTTTTCCTCCCCTTGGATCTGCAGCTCAGCAGGTCAATGGGCTGGACTTGTTTGCACCGGATGCACGCTTTGGCTGCAGGCTGTACTTTCTCGAGACCGTGTGTCAGCACTGGACACTGCTAGATACTGCTTAAAGCAAAAAATACAGCCCAACCAGATCAAATTCCTCAGTCATCTACACGAAGTACAAGGCATCAGATTAGTCTTCTTTGTTTGTTCTAAATTATGTGAGACCTTGACAAAATGGGCTATATTTTCATAGTGGGCAGTGGGTTTTAATCTCGCTTTGCAGTCAGTGAATCTTCCAACCCACATGGTTGTAATGAAGGAGACTTTCAGGACTCGCACCCAAAAACTACGACGGCATTCACAAGTCATGTCTCTGTCAAGTACTTACAGGGCGTCTTTTCATACCCACAACTTTTCTGATCCTAATTCTAACGGTAACTTGTCCTTAGAAATATTTCTGTTTGGGGACCTGGGGAATTCGGGTGGCCAAGTGAGAATTCGAGGGAGCTGGCAGATGGGGACCCCCCCGCCAGGGGCCGGCATTGGATGAACAGGGGCTGTGCCACAGGTTCGCTTTTCTTTAGAGGCTTTCAGGACTGATTGGAAACCGTTCCGCAGCCAGGGATTCCAATGTCATCTTCAATTAACAAGGAACAATTAGCGCAGCGATTACCCCAGCTCCAAGGTCTACGCATCAGAGGAGATGAAATAGCCTCGCACAGCCACCCCGTTCCCAGCCGCGGCCCGTCTCACAGCAGCCCCAGAGGACGTGCCGGGGAGGGCTGCAGGCTGCGCGGGGGGAGCCGGGGGCTACTCACGGATCTCCGAGCGGCGGCCCGAACTGGGGCGGAGGGAGGGGGCTGAGGCCGGCGCGGAGCTCCCCCGGCCGCCTCGCCTGGGGCAGCCGCTGCCCGCTCCCACCCCGCTGCCCCTCCCGGGGGCTGCGCTTCCGCCCCCAAGCTTTTGGGGAGGCGGGGGCTTTCCGTTCGGATTTGTCCTCGCTACTTTCGGCTTCCGTCTAACGAAACTCCACTTAAAGCGCCAGATAGCGCGTAAAGCTCCCTTCCCTCCAGCCCCTAGCACGGAGCGCTCGGGCACGACGTTGGTACTGAAGTGGACGGAGTTAGGGAGGAAATTTAATAGAGTCCGACACTTGTTTCTTTCCTACCGTTAAGAGAGCAGAAACCGTTCCTGTTAATTAAAATTAATTTGTTAAGGCTTAGTTATGGGGAACAGCATTTATTCGTTGGCCTCTTGCTCAGTTTGATTGTTTATGTGCTAGTAAACCAGGAATGTTCAACCTGGAGAGTTCAGTGCTATGGATAGGAGACCTGCTCTGACTGCCTGCACACCGCACTGGCCACATACCGTACTTTTTTTGCTCTACAATTATTTTTGCTGATCCTTCTGGACACTTATAATTTGAAATCTAAATGATGAAGAGTCTTCGTTAATGAAATACAAATAATGGCAACGGTATCTCCGAGGTTTCTATAGAGAAAGAACGGTGTGGTGTTTCTCTGCTTTTTCTGTTGTTTTTGTCTTTACCCTGGGAAGTGGCTAAGTTTGGGTGTTTGACATTAATGGGCACAGACAGCCTTTGAGGAGGGTTGCTGTTAGCTTTCCTGCAAATGCTCCAGCCCTCATAGGGGTTTGATTTCCCAATGGTTACGCGAGCCAGGGCCCGGCTGAGCTCCCCTCGCACCGCCCGGCCCCGGGGAAGACCGAGAGCGCTCCGTGCCGAGGGTTTGGGGGGGGAGGCCGGGTGCGCTGCCCACCTGAGTTGTAGTTGACGATGTCCACTCCCAGGGCAGGGCTTTTTCGTTTCCTGGGCCTCCCCTTCTGCACGGTCCCCGTGCCGTTGAAGTAGGGCAGGGCCAACCCTCCGCTCTTGGCTGCCAACTCGGTGTAGCTCAGCTGAGGGGGGTATTCTCCTTGCAAAAGGGACTCGAAGTGGGCCCTGCAGTAAACCAGGTTGTCCTTCATGCCAAAGTGATCGCCCGTGGTCAGAGTCTTGTTGCAGGTGGTGCAGGTGAAGCAGCTCAAGTGATAAACCGACTCCCTGGCTCTCATGACCATTTCAGAGGCTGAGATCCCAAGGTGGCAGCGGGCACATCTCTGCACGGAGAACCTTCTGAGGGAAACGAACGGTGGGCATCAACTAGAAGGGTCAAGGAAGACCTCGCCCCGGCGCTGTCCACCTCGCTCCTGCCGCGGGAGGTCGGCAAGGAGCCCGGGGCCGCGCAAGTCCCTCCCCGCCCCGGGACGGCTCCCGCAGTCCCCGCAGGCACCCGGCACCGCGGCCGTCGGGCAAACGCCTTGCGTTTTCCGCCCGGTTGACCTTTTCGCTTAGGTCGTGCGGCGCGCGGAGAGAAACGCAGGCGGGGAGAAAACGAGGCGCCCCCCTCCTTTCCGTCGTTTAGAGACCAGAAAGGCCGCGGAGGAGAGGAGGCGGGGATCAGAGCCCCGGGGAAGCCGAAAGGTTCGTGCAAACGGCGCCCGGTCGGCCCCGGCCGCCGTCGCCTCGGGACTGGGCGAGGGGCACGGCCCCGCACGGTGCGGGCATCGCCGCTGTTCGCCGCCCTCCGGCCGCTCCGCGCCGGGGAAACGGAGCGCGGTGGTCGGAGGGGAACTTTCCGCCGGGCCGCAGGCTGCGCTCCTGCGCTTAACCGGAGCGGCGGAGCCCGAGGCTCGGCTCTTTCGCCCCTTCCCGTGCCGCCACGTGCTCGGCTCCCCCGGCCGCCCGCCCGGTGGGTAATCGTGCGAGACTTTTCCGAGGGGACGCGTGAGGGGGTAGCTGGCCGCAAAAAGCTACTTCGCGAGCTTCCCGTGAGGAAGAAAAGAGCGGTTCGGTTCGTAATGCCTGGGGAGAGGGCGTGATTTTGAACGCGTGAGAACCGATTGCTGTACCTGTAGTAATCCTCCTTGCAGTAAATACTGCCGTCCTTGGCGAAGCAGGTGAGTTCTGACTCCAAAGCCAGTTTACATTCACAGCACTTAAGACACCTGAGGTGCCATTGTTTGTCAACAGCCAGCAGGTAATATCTGTCTGAGATCTTCCCTCCGCAACCAGCGCACAAAGCAGGCTTCTCGGGGCTCATGGGGGGCATGTTCTGCAAAACAACAGCGCAGGGATCAGGCGCGGAGCGGGCCGGCCGTGGGGCTGCACAAAGGGACCCTCCCGGGCCCAGGCCGCCAAGTTCAGCTCACCGGGGTTCGGCTTTCGCGTTTGTCTCATCTCACCGCTCCTACCCAGCTCGTGTCTTTGCAAGACGTGAAAGCTGCTGATTAGGCCGCAGCGAGGGAAGGAAAGCCGATTCTTAGGGTTTCTGAAGTTTAAGTCTGTAGTTTCCCCATCACTTTCACATTTTGATATTAGAATGCTCCCGAAGAATGGCGTTTTCAAGGAGAGAAACACCGTTTTGCCACACTAGAAGTTTATGGCAGAGGGTGCACTCTTGCATCAATTTTCTGGCAAATTTTCCCCATGCTTAGAGCAGCCCAACCCCGAGCTAGGCAAAACCAGGCACTTGAAAGCATAAATCGAACAAAGGTGACAGGTGGCGATGCGAGGGGCAGCGGTGGCGGACGCTCAGCGCCCTGCCGGGCGGGGACACGGCCCGGGGTCACCTCCACCGCGCGGCTCTCGGCCCGAAGCGGTGCGGGTTCCCGGGCAGCTCCGGGAGCGCCGCTCGGGACAAAGGCGGGTGGAGGAACCGCGGCAACAAAAGCTCGGCCGGGAGGCTCCGAGCGGCGCCTGCTGAGAAACGGACGGGAAAAAACAGCCCCGAACTTCTTGTTCTAAAGTCGCAACTGTTTTAAAGTTGCAACTCCGCGTTCATTTTCTAAATCTGAGGTCGTTTTCCTCTCCCCCTTATACAGCAATTGAAAAAGCGAGTGGAATTTACATTGCAAATTCTCAGAGAACAAAGCGGGAGCTATTTAAGAGAAAAGGGAAGACCCCGCGGCTGAAGCGGTAAGGCAGGCTGCAGGCCGCTGCTCTGTACGCCGTTCCTCGTGCGCGGTGGGCGGAAGCCCCGTAAAGTTGGGAAGAAAGGGATCCCGTTCTCCGTCGGCCGTGACATTAACGAAAACCTCGGACGCGGCGCTAGGAAGGGGAGCCGCCGCTAAGCGGAATAACCGGCCGGCGCTGCGTTCGGAAACAGAGGTGCCCCCGTGCCGGTCCCGCGCTCGAGACCAAAAATGGTTACGAACAGCGAGCGGCCGCGGGTCGCGGGTCCGTCCGAAGTTGCCGGGAGGCACGGAGTGCGCGCAGCCCCGCAGCCCGCCTGCAGCCCCTCTCCCACGGGCACGGCGGCCGGACCGGGCTGCCGCTGCTGCGGCTTTACAAACGTCCCCGCTGCGATTTCAGACGTTGCCCCCTTACTCCAGAGAGCACACGCGGCAGCAGTTGTGAGACGAAAGTCTAACGGAGCCCGGCAGACGCAGCGCCCTGCGCTACAGCAACGGCGGCGGGGCCGCTCGAGCGGGACAGGGGCAGGGCAGGACGGGGGCAGGCTGCTTCTCCCTTCCCCGAGGCCGGTCTGCCCCGTGCGGGCCCACGCTCGCAGGGATCCCCCTCCGGGAGGGCCGGCTGCTTTCTTACCGTTTCTCGGCCGTTCATCTGTCCCCCTTTGGCCAGGCGGGACTCGGTCTTGGATCGCCTCTCCATCTCCTCCATGATTCCTTGGATGTGGCCTCCGGAGATCCCGTGGAAAAGCATGGCTGGGGGACGGAAAGGACAAGTATTTTCTTCTGCTCTGCACCCCACTATTTCCATATACAGACCCCAGAGTCTTTAGATCATCCAAAAGGTTTACACCGAGGCGCACGGCACAGGGAAGGAGGTTGCAATAGGAGCTTCTCTTTGCTCGAGCACCGAGGGCTTCCTGAAGGTGTGCGGAAAACAAACAAGGGGAAGAAAACGTAATAATAATTAGTTTGAAAAAATCAAAGAAGAAAAGCGAGCTAAAGGATCTGTTACTGTTGTGGAAAGCCGGGGCTCCTGACCGGAGAGACTCGGACCTGGGGCGGCAGAACCGGTCGGGAGAGGATATAGTTTTGAATACAAAGAAAGCAAAAAGAAGTGCTATTTTCAAGCAGTCCCTGGTTGCTTTAAAGTTCCCAGTGCCTGTAGGTTGGATTTGGGACTGCTGCCTTCCGGAGCTCTGTCCAATTTGTTAAGAGACTAAAGCCAGCCCATTTTTGATAATTTAGTAGGAGGAGTTCTCTCCCTTGAGCCGCCACTGATTTTTATTCAGACAACAAAGACCTGTCATACTCCTCTCAACCCCTAGTGATGGGCAAGCGGCGACAAACATCGCAGCCGGGCCTGTGGGTGGGGTGGGCTTTATTACCTCCCCCAAACGCCGAGTCCCGCGAGGCGGCGGCGGGGCCGGGCTCCCCGGAGCCGCTCCGTACAGCGGGGACTCCACGCGCCCGGGATCGGGGCTCCGGGGGCGTCGGGAGCCGGGGGGCTCCGCTCGGGTCCCGAACGGTTCTCGGGCACCGCCCGCCCCGCGACACCCCCGCCCTCAGCCGAAACGGGACCTCGCCTCCCCCCGTCCCTCGCCGCTCCGGCTGCCGGCGGTCGTTGAGCGCAGGGGTCCGGGCGGCGCATTCCTTCCCGGCTAATCTCTCTCCTGCTCCCCCTCCCCTCCTCTCCCCTTTTTCCTACTTACTTTTCACACGACTCTTCCTCGCCTTTCCCTGGAACAGCTGCCGGCTGTTTCCTGACACCTCGATCCCTACCGAAGGATCTTCCTGGCGGCAGCTCCGCGCTCCCCGCTCCCCGGGGGACGCTCCACACCGAGCCCCAGCGCGGCCGCTGGAAGGAGTGCCCCAGCCCCCACTTCCTCTGCAAAGCATCCCAGAGCCATCCTCGGGGGCTCCTCGAGTCACCTCTTCCATGTAACCCAAGATCCAAGCTGCCGGTTTCCTCCCTTCTCTTTCCCCCTAAGTAGCTAAAATTAATGTTATTTGCAGATTGAATGTTGCTACATTCCTGCGAGTGCCAGAATACAGCTCATAAAACACAATTTCACACAAAGATGAAGTCAATCAAGTGAAATAAGCCGGGATTTTTTTTCTCTGTTGGCACACTAGACCCCGGACAGCAGGGCTGCTATTTACTGTAAGTAATGTAATTAGCCCTTTTGGATGGAAATCAATGCGTTGTATGTACGTGTGTGTTTTAATAAGAGTAATAGCTATAAAATCGACGAAGCTCAAAGGGGTGAGGGAATCTCCCTTAAAACGGGCAGAAGCCCCCACCGGCCGTGGAGTCCTGCAG
>PPHD01028462.1:0-10874 GCA_002909625.1 Bambusicola thoracicus
GAGCTAAGTCCACACAAAAGACCATTTCCCGGCCATTAGCAGCAGTTTATCCCTCCTTCCTTGCCCCTGGCCTTGTCCATCTGCTCCTTAAAGGATTACACAACCCTTAGCCAGGACCTGTCCATCAATGCCCTCCAGACAAAGGATTTCTCTAGGACTTGTCTGGACTTGTTCTTCAGCAAACTTTGAGTCAATAAGAATAATCTCTTACAATCTCCCAACTAATGCATTTCATTTTATTGGAGTTTTCATCCTAATCTCTTCAAAAGCATATATTTTTAAAAGCATAGATGTTCTTTCTTTTTCTTCTATTAGAAAAAATCAACATTCAGTATAGTCTTGATATTGTGTGGTGTTGAAGTTTGTTTGTATCTTATTATTCCTTAATATAAAATGTCAGCAGTTACCATTCAGTGATTTATCAGGTTTTTGTTTTTTTTTTTCTTTCTTTCTTCTTAGGCAGAATGAAATTACAGGTAGTGTACAAACATGGGCAATTCACATAACAAATATTCTGGATAAAAACAAAATGCAATCAGTTTAATTTGCTAGGAAGGAAGAATGCTGGAATGCTCTCTTCCAGTTTTTGAAAGATGATTGAGGAAGAACTTACACCATAAATAGGCAAGCCTGAACTTCATGTATAAAAACAAAATGACTGGTATAAACAATTCATTTAAAGAGATGTCAAACTTCACTGACAGGCAGCCAAGAAACAAAAATGAGTGAGGTAATTAAAGAAAAATAGACAGATATCCCAGCATAATAATATGGCTGGGAAGTACAGAAACGTAGGGAGCATGTTGATAGTATAGGCTCTGCATCCTTTTCCTCTCCAGCTGGTGCAGCGCATGCACAATTTCTGCTGACAGATGTTAAGCATCTATATAGAAACCATGGCTTCTTTTTTGAAGTAATGGGCCTCAAGTTAATAATGATCAGGATATAGTCTTATGTTTTGCTGAGTCTTTTGCTATGCTGTCAACTGATGATGCCATAATCTCTGTATTTCTCTTTTTCTTCAGCTGCAAATTTTGTGGAGAACCTGCACAGTGTATTGTGCATAGTGAAAATTGTGTTTCACAATACAAGGGAAAGTAACTGAACTTTGTCCATGCACTTCAGCCTTTTTAGTTCATGTTCAGTAGACATTTGAAAGGATTTAAGCCAGTGTACCAAGCTAGCAACAGTAGGGGAAGCCATATTGGTTATATCATCTCACATGACTTGTTACTTCTTAAAAGGAAGATGTGTCATTTTAGAGAGAATCAACGTACCAGTAATTAGTTTTTTAGATTAAAGATCTGAAGACTGCAGGCAACATCCATGAAGTATTTCTCCATGAAGTACTACATTTTTGGTCCAGGCAGCTTCCTTTCTTTCTGTATGACACAGTCCCTTTTTTTCACCTGACCTCGCCAGGTAATAAATGCTAAAGACAACTAGGTAATGTAATGCTGACCAAACTTTTAACTAGTCTTTAGGGATTGAAGAACAGCTGATTATCAATACACAGAAAATAAACCAACTCCTAGCAGATTTTTAAGAAAATAACTTTTATACATACTCATACCTGTTCTCAAAAGTGAAACTGTCATTTAAAACAATTCCAGAAAATAAGTGGTAAATTAGTTTAAGTATGATTATAATTCATCTGTTTTGTTATTGCTCTCCAAGACTACTTATTGAGTTGCCTTTCTTTGCTGTTTTACCTCCGTAATCTGTACTGGATGGGCTTGCTTCTGTCTCAAGCAACAAATTTGAGATTAAAGTGGTGTGTTCTGGATGTGAAACAGTGACTCGAGTACTATAATAGAGAATTAAAACTATGAAATAACTACTGAGATATATGTTTCTATTTTTTACTGCTAATAAAGTGCTGTTGTTCAACTGGGAATGAAGAATAGTTTTATGTGTCTGAAAACAGATTTCTGAAATGAGATGCCTTAGTTAAGAAGGTTTTTGTCTGCATCTTTGGTTATTGTGATGTTTTTCATATCCCACATTTAATAGTAAGAAATGGGACTCTGAACTAGGTTGTTTTTATTACAGTGTAATGCACATTATTACCTTAGTCTCAAAACAGGCTGCACTGTTTTCTTTATAGAACTTCCTACTTATTGTTTTCAGAACTTGGAAGGATAAAACAGGTGACCTTTAAAAAGCAAAAAGGAGTTTGCCAAGCATCTGTTAGGACACTGAGGATTCTTAGTCTCTAGGTCTACAGTCATGTCAATTTTCTTGTTATCAAAACGCTGATACTTTTACGCTGATACTTTTAGAGTGCGGGCTACTTATACTATCTGACATTTTAACATCTGTTTGAGAAGTGGCCTGCTAAATCTGTATTTTATTTGAGAAAGTGAGTTCAACTCCATATTTCCATTTCCTTTTAACCTCTGCTAAGTCTGTTCAGCAAAGGGGAGAAAAAGGTGGAAAATAAAAGCCTTTGCCCTAACACCAAACAAGCTTATTGTATTTTTTTTTCATCACCTAGTCCAGAGAATTTCAACCTCAACTGAGGCTGCATGCTATAAAGGATTCTCAAGCTTATTGGACGTCGAGAAAATTCCTTAAAACTGGTTAATTGCAAAACCAGCAAAATATGACTTGAAGTCTTTATGCAGTTCTAGGATGCAGTTTGTAATTGTAAGCTTTACCTTTTAAAGCTGCTTCAAACTGCATTATAAAATCCCATCTTTAAATAGTATGCTTGATTGAAGTAAGAGTATCTTTAAAGATGTACGTATTCTCTGACCCAATTCATAAGAGATTATTTTAGAACATTTGGCAGAAGTTGGTGGCATCAGTAGGACAGAAAAACAAATTAATCGGATTCTGCATTACCATGCTATTAACATCGTTTCTTGTATCTATTCTTACAGCATTGTAGTTAATTTAATGACAGTAATTTAACTATTATGAAGCGTTCCTCTACAAGAGTGCCTGTTTGTTGATTTGTCTTTAATTCCATTGCCATTATTCATTCATTAGATGTCTAAGGTCACGATCCCATGTGGTAAGGTTTGCAGTCAGTGGAAGTACTCTTGTTCAAGGTACTGCAGGATGAGATTGTTTTAAGCCCTTCAAGATTGAAAAGTGTCCTTATGTATGCTCAATACAACTATATGATATTCTGGGCTTTTCTGCTTACTCACTACAGAGTTTTCTCAGCAAGAGAAGCAATAATTTCCATGTATACGTGCTTTAATTTTCCTAACTCTAAATAGCAGCTTTGGTGTTCAAGGATTGGTATGAACAAATGAGTGTTTTAAGGAATATTTTTCCTGTGAGTTTCTTTTCTCAGAGTACTTTATTACAACTGAAGATGGTAAATGCTCTGTGCAGTCCTCAGTGCTAGTTAGACTATGAAGTGGCAGTAAAAGAAGCTCAGCTGTGAACACTTTACCCATGCTGTATAAACTATTTATCTGACCTACAGCTGGTGAACATTCCTGTGCACTGCAGGGGAGCCCTGGTACCAGCCTGCAGATCCTGCAAGCACCACTTCCACCTGCAGCACCACTGCAGAATGTAATGAAGAGATTATACATTAACAGAAAGATTATACCCTGGAGCAAGAAAATGGTGAAACAATCACTGTAGGAGCATTTTGGTTTTGCTTTGTATTTTCAGTAGTGGGTTTGTACTATTATTTGGAATGCATGGCTTTTAAATTTCCATTGCAGAAATAGCACTGTGATTATCACAGAAGGGGAACAGACTACCTTGGCTATATTGTTTAAGAAAAGTACAGAATTGAGACACCTTTCAAAATCTTGTGATTTGGTTTCACTCCAGATTAGACTTATCTTCTGCAACCATCCATTCTCATCCTCTGATGATGCGTAATTTATTACAATAATATCATAATCCAGTTCAGTGTTTTTTCAATACTAGTGATCATTTTAGTGATCTTAGTCAAGTGGATAGGAGGGTGAAAACAGCATATTGTACACACTTTGGGGCAGTGTTTTGAAGTAAGAGCTTCTCTTTGCATAAACTTTCCTCAGATGCTATACTTGAGATGCTAAGAGTTTAAGAACTCATGAGAAGTGATTACTTTGAAGAGTTTCTTATTGTTTCTCCACACAGCCACTTGTTCACACCTTGCAATGGGATGTGGAAGGATTAGTTTTCTTAGTGCTGTAAATCTAATGATCAAAGTAGGTGGATATTTGCCATCTTTACCTTTTCATTTTAAGGAGGGGGATCTAACAGTGATATTCAAATGGTAATTAGTAAAATAATTTTCTAGAATTAATACTTAAGTTATTATCACAGACCTGCTCTGCTCTCTCTAAAAACCGACTGTTATATGTTCCTGATGCTTGAGGCATGTTGTAGCAGACCCTTGAGTTCAAAAAGCTTTTTGTGCTAAGTGGAACATCTTAGTCTTAAAAAGTTTCAGAAGATTTCTCTTTTTTGTTGTTAGAGGTCAAGGAAGACAGTATCTTTGGCCTTGTTACAACTAGCATTTCTCATACAGACTCTCGAAGACAATTTGATAGCTTTCCGAGAAATAACTTTCTTTATCATTTTCTTTTACAGTGTCAAAAGGCAATTGTTCTTACTCTTCCTTCAGAGGGAAAAATAATTTAAAGCACTCTGCGGCCTTTGGAATTCCAGGATTGCATTAATGTGTGCAAAATACTCTTGAATAGATTGTGCTTTCCTTTATCTAACTTGTACATTTTCCAAATGTTCAGTGCTTGTTACTTGTTGAGTGCTTAATATAGAATTGCAAATGCTAAAACAATCACCTGTCATTTCTGTTATGAGTAGTCAATAATGCAAGATACAGAATCATAGAACTGCTTGGATTGGAAAGGATCTTCATGATCATCTAATTCCATCCTTCCTGCTACAGTTTAAGAATAGATTCATGTTATTCCTAATTATGCTATCTGTGTACAACTAAAAACTGACTATTGGAAAATTATTGCTTCTATGCTGCCAGCTGAGTGCTTCTACCTTTTCCTTCATTGAAGTTCTGGTACTTAGTGGAGTACTCTGTGGGACGAATTAACTAATTAGCACAGCATAAACCCATGCTGTTTTTTGCTGGATGTGTTCACTGTGGTTTACTCACAAAGGGCCTGAAGTAGTATACGTGGAATGGCATAGCAGAAAGGAGTGAGAACTTCCCTTCTAATACTGATGGACAGTTATTTGAGCTCCTGATTCTGAAGCAGATATTCTGACACATCAAATAGAGTAGCTAAGCAATCATGAGTATGTGTAATGCATTTTCATTGCTGTGTCAGATAAAGTGACAGTGGAAGCAGAGCCTCATCTGTGTGTTGGGTAAAGATTACAAAATGTAGATTTTCACCCCTGAGTTACTCATTGGGGTTACCACCAGCTATGCAAGTATGTTCAATCTTTGATTTGTCTGCTTTCAAAATTCTACTATTCAATTTTTTAAATTGAATTCCCAGATTTCATGAAGATTAGTGGTGATATTCTGAGAATGCAGAAAGAAGAAATAACTTCTCTGAAAGGTTTGAGAACTGGAGGCGGAGGAGGCTTATTAAGGCATTCATCTATCCTACTGCCTTTCTTTTTTTTTTTTTTTTTTTTTCTTCCATACAGTACTTGAGAAACATATGAAGTGACAAAGGTTATGCTTGTGTAGTATGTCTAAATCTTAATGTTTTCCTAAGGATGTCAGTTTGAGTATGACAGGTGAATGTACTCCCTCTCACAGCAATTGCTTTAGATGGAGCTTATCCACAACTGCAATCAAGTACTCTTTTAGTCAAAGTAATGTGCAAAAAATTAGTTCTTCATTCTTCTTGAATTTTGTTTTTCAATTTGAATCTTTTTCTAGTACATTTCTAAGCATTCTCAGGTTTTCAGGTGTTTGATAGACTGTATTTCATTTAAAAGCGGTGCTCTTATTTATACTTCTGTACAAACAAAATCTAAGTTTGAACTCCAGATTAAATGCAAGCACAGGTGCTACTAGTCTTCAAATGTCTGCACGTCTCCATGTGCAAACTGTAACATAATCATAACAAGCATTGAATGCACAGTTTGTAAAGGCAGAGCCTGTAACATCCAAATGAGGATTAATGAGGACAAACTGGACATTTCAACTCATAACTATATTCATTTAAATTGCCTGTTTAGTGAATTCAAACAAATGCTTACTGTGAAAATAAAAATAAAATAAATCATGGTAAAATATGATGGAATTTGAACTAGGATAATCTGGATGAATTTCGCGTATTTTGAAAAGGGAAGATGTGTAAGTTAGTATGTTACTTAACAAAATAATTTTTCTACTTCGTTGTCTTATATAAAAAGCATTGCTATTATGTTTTAGAGAAATACCTCTTTCTTTTCAGTATACTCAGCTAGAACACGTATTGTAGTACATAAGAGTGGGAAAAATGTCCAAATCAACTATAGCTATTGATTATCTATACATCAGGTAAGTCTCTTTCTAATGCCAGGAAGTAATTGTATTACGTCTCAAAACATGCATTTAAGAGGTTATTAAAAGTTTATTCAATAACCACTATGAATAATTTGTCTGACTACCACTTTGTCTTAATAAGCTCTTGGTTTAAACCTCTTATACTGATGAATGTTATGTACGGAATAATATAATTTCACATTCAGAGTTGTTTTAGTTTGTTTATTATGTTTTCTAAGTCCACCGGGGTGTAATTTTAATGTTACGAAGAAGCACAGTGCGAGCATTTCTTTGCTTAGGGTTTCAAAATCATCTATGTCTGTTATCAACAAGATTTCTTATTTGTCCTCCCAAGTGCTACGCATTCTACATGTTTCGAAGTCACCAACAACCCCATCCTCTAATCCAAATTTGCCAATCTCATTTTGTCTGTTGCTTTCTTAAAGATTTTCATGGTTACTTTGAGTATGGACCGTTGCAATGCTTAAAACTTGGAGGGGAAAAAAAAAAAAGGACAATAGAAACTCCATTGATTAACTGTCTGATGAAACAGTTACAAGGTTGAGTCATTGCTGTAGGCCCATAGATGCTATCTTCCACCTTTCAGATTGAATGTTTATTAATTGGCATGATATTTACGT
Source organism: Bambusicola thoracicus (assembly GCA_002909625.1). Classification (NCBI taxonomy): domain Eukaryota; kingdom Metazoa; phylum Chordata; class Aves; order Galliformes; family Phasianidae; genus Bambusicola; species Bambusicola thoracicus. The sequence continues at coordinate 7,066 of PPHD01028462.1, forward strand.
TGCTAATAACTCAAGCATCCAAGCTTAAGGCAAAGTGCTTGGAATTTTATAGATTGGGAGCTTGGTATTGAATGCTGGAAGTTTTTTACAGAGCTATTTGAATAACTTGCATTCTTTTTTGAGTGTTAGTTTGTATCCCTTGTTTGATTCTGAAGAGGCACTTCGGAATCTATCTTACTGCTCACCTCAGTGTTTGTGAAGTTTTTAGGTACCTCTGAATTTCTGTAGAGGACACTTTAACTGATTTTCCTGTTGTTGTAGAGTAAGTATAGAATGTACAAATGAGTAGTGTCTGCTTGGAGTGTCTAACAGTCAGTTTGCAGTGCACATTAAGGTAGATGGCCTGTTGATAAGGTAGTTATTAATTGAATTTATTTATTTTTATTTATTTTGCTCTTGGCTTTAGCACTGCTAAACACAAAGTTGAATGTTTGCAGCTGTATCTCCAAGTTCAGCAATTGCTTTTCTATTTGGATTTAATTGTGGTTCTCCTTTTATTTGCATTGTATTTCATGACTTGTTTCCTATTTTAAGTGTTCAGTGGCAGAATTAGCTTTCTAGAAGGCTTGTGTTTTATGCTTTAGAGAAAGACTTAATACAGTATATTGTTCCATGTTTTATAATGCACTGCTAAGTGTGGAGATATGGCTTTGGGCTGTGATGATTTTAGTCTGTTTCTCTTACATAAAATGAGCTATTGAAAGGACTGTAATTCCTATGATTATGTATCCATCTGTTTGTGTTATCCCTTCTCCTTAACCTTAGTCTATTACTCAACTTGCTGTCAGGCTGTGTGGTAGAAGCACTAACACAACAGTACAGAATGTTAGCGGCATTGCTCTTTTAATAACCTTCCTGTTAACTGTCCTCTCTGAGAAGACCTTTAAGTAGCAGAGTTAAAATGCTTGTGACAGTAACCACTGAACCCTCATTAGCGCTGCTAATATATCTCATGCTTGACAGTTCCTGAGGGTTTATACTGTGTTTTGGGCCAATAACAGAGTATTGTTAATAGAAGTAATAGTACTGTTTAAAACACTAATCCATTTATCATGCTTCGTGTACCTGTATTAAAATTTCTTGAATTTCTTGCTGCTGGAAGTTGCAACAGTCCATAGGAGTAGTTGCTGAGGAAGTTCTTTTCAATGAAGCGAAGACGCAGAAATGTGGCAAACCTTACTAAACGTGTGCACTGCAGTTAGCAAAAATGCACTATCTGCCATTCCCAAGCCTTTTTATTGCAAAAAGTTTAATAGTAAGAAATTCAGTTATCTAGAGCATAAGGTGCTCATGATTGCCAAAAGATAATTATACAGAGAGCTTGGCATAAACGGTATTTTCAAACATCAAACATAGGATCCCTGCACTTTATTACAAAAAGCGTTCATTGGTGGAAAAACCATATACTGTATCTTCAAGGACAAACTGATACCATTACTTTACATTTGTTATTTAACCTAGGAACCTGGTAAGAAAACATGGAATCTCCATTACAGCATCATTTGGTATTTTTTAGAGCAGTTTAAGAATTACTGCTGTTCGGTGTCTCTTGGTATAAGCAAGTGCAACAGTTAATACAGTTCTTGGTGTGTTTCCTTCTGTGCAGTCAACTTTTTGTTGCTTGGAAATGGACATTTCTTGAAGTTTTGTATAAAATGTGAAGCAACATCATATGAAACCACCTTCTGTTCTTAGTCTGGCTGACTGTCCAAATTACCAGCATTATATAATTTGGCACTGATGTCCTTGCTCGAGGAATGCAAATTCTCTTTAAGAGGATGTAGGATTCATGTTGTAGGCTCAGATTTGTGCTCACAATGAGGCATAGGCTAGGAAATATCTGTGAATACAACAGCATCCTACCCTTGCCTAGTAATATACCATTGTAGTTTGGAATGATTAACATGCAAGCCGGGAAGAAACTTCACAAGAAGTTTCTTGGGAAACTAAGAGTGAAGACCAAGTATTACAACTGACTTCACTGAAATATTTATTCTACTTTGGAAAACTCTTTTTTAGTGAATAATCATTCTCAGGTTTTTTAATCCTTCAAAAATTAAAAATAAATAAATAAATGATTTTCAGGAGTTTTTGCAGCTATCTCTTCAGCTGTAGAACTCCTAGTGAATTCTAGATGAATATTCATGTGTCTTTCCTAGGGCTGTTAGGCACAGAGGATGGCTTCTCCAGACTGATTAGCTCTGGGAGTCAGCTTCCACGGATGATATTTGAAGATGTGCTAAAAATCAGTGGGCATGCAGAAGAAATATATTGCTTGTTGCTCTATGAGCCCTTAACAAGACCTACAAAAGATAAATTGGCAAGTGCTCAGAAAGTGGTGGTTCTCCTCAAACAATTTTAAAACTTAAATGAACTTTTAGAACAAGTGTAGTTTGTGTGTTTCTTTTTGGTGGTTCTCTATACTATTTGTTCTCCAGCAAAGACATGACTTGTTTAGCACAGTGGCTGGTACACGCCAAAAATGAGTTCATGTGAATCCTGCCTGGAAGGTCATTTTACTGATGTCTGAGTTTCAAGCTGTATTCAGTGCCCATCAGTTTCAAGGATATGTTTTTTGATTGAAATGATCAGCACTACTTCAGTGTATAACAAATTCAAGTGCTGCAAAAAGTGATTAAAATGCAGAGCTTGTGAAAAATTTGATAAAAAAATTTGAAGGGAAGTACTGTAGCATTGCTTTGAGTTTCATAAAAGCTAGTTTCCATGGTGCTTTGTTTCTGGCTTAACACTTCTCTATTTTTAATATTCAGTCCAGAAGATCTATTTTCTTTCTTGCATTGAGTTAGATAATCATTTTGTCTGTGCTAACTGTAATCTTAAAGGATGTATGCCCTAACAAGAAAGCCTGCTTTGCTGCATACAAAAGAATAATTTCTTCATGGTTGTCACTTCTGTTTATGAAAGGCTATAACTGAATGACTATATTTGTAGCTCCTTTCAACTAAATAATGTAGGCTTCCCCAGGTGCTAAGCAAGCACTGACATGTGACAGCATAATAGGAATATTTTCTGAAGTTCATGATGACACAGCTTATGCCATGTAAGAATGATCTGTGAAAAAGTAGATCCCAAACAAATATTACCAGCATTATGAATTGTTTAATTTACATTAATTTTACCTGCTGAGCAATGTATAAATATTCATGGCATTACCATTATCGTTTACATTTTGAGATTCTACCAGAGATAAGGGAGAAATTTTGCATAAATATTTAAACTTTTCTAACTACATAGTTAATTTGATTCCCTGAAGATAGTCAGAATTACATTAGTAGAAACAAAACTTTTATTATAAAAGCTTTCTTAGTGGGTACAATCTCTTGTGCAGTTGAAATGTATTTATTATGTAGCTATTCATGAATCCAGTGGAACTGTCATATGGTAGATCTTTCTCTCCCTTATATGTATTTTTAAAATCAATAATATTTTAACTGTGGAAAAACTTTGTAGAAAAGAAATGAATTCTTGTCACTGTCACTGGTGTGTATTGTTGAGGACTGTTAAAATAGTGTTCATATATTGTATTCTGGAAAGAAACATCATATCAAGGGAAAGTTATAGAAGTAAAATGTATAGTTAACTCCCAGCGAAGAGTGGAAGTGCTATTAGTTTTAGTCTCAAGCAGACACTGAAGTCAGTGTGAAACTATAAATGCTATTCTATATAATGTGGCAGGAATTATGTTGTTTTTTCAACCTAGAACCTTTTTAACTGGTACTCGATTGCTTATCTTTCTACTCTAAAGAATATTTAATTGAATTAGGTGAACTTTCTTCAAGGTTGATTTT
>PPHD01028463.1:0-10874 GCA_002909625.1 Bambusicola thoracicus
AAATAATAATATTAATAATAATAACTACTTAAAGATTAAACTAAATATCTAAGAGCACTGTCTAAGCACTTAATGAACTCTAGTAGCTTGGGACCGTGCCCACAGCCCAGGGCAGGCTGTTCCATACCCACTGCCCTCTGGTGTGGAAGCTGTCCCTAACCCCCAGCTAAACCCGCAGCCACAATGAAGCCTCTCCTCAGCTTCCTCCTTGGGCTGCACAAACCCAGGGATCTCAGTCACAGCATATATGTTCTTCCCTCTATACCCTTCACCATCACTGCAGCTCTCCTTTCAACACTCTAATAGTTTTTTATTATTTTTGCATTAGAGATATCTTATATCAGTACATAATTAGTCCAGGAGTAACTGGACACATGAGATGAAGTGGAATGCTCATGGAAAAATGAAGAAAAGAATTACTGTCCACATGAAAATGACTTCTGTAGTCAGATCTGTGGTAAAATTGCACATACCAAGTTGTAGCAAAAAAAACAGCTATCACTACATTTCACCAGAGTCCAAATATGCCTGATCATGGGAAAAGGCCAGACTGCAAGCATTATAAGGAACTGTCAGACCAAGAGTAACATACCTATGAAATAGTAGCCCTTCTGCTTTAGAAAGAAGATGAAGATAAGTGGCTAAGAGTTCCTGTGATTTTTGAAAGTAAGACTAAGTCTTAGGAAGTTTGTGGCCTTTATCTCCACTTCTGTAAGCATAATATGCTGATCTAAGTACATGACAAGGGGGAAATGGTCTACCACCTGCTGCCTGAATCGAGCACTCACCCGCAGGTCACCAGTCTTGTCAAAAAGATTTGCACTGACAGAATATGAAATGGCATTACCATCAAAACATATAAGATTATCTTTCCTTTGAAGAAAAGCAACAGCTACACTAACTTTGAAGTTAGAGGACAGGAAGGCAATTAGTTCGAAAGTACTAGACACAAATGGGAAAATAAACTCAATGTTGCCACTAATAGAAACTGGCAGTTTCAAACCCTGAAAGATAGGCTTTTTAGTGCACTTTTCAGTGCCAAATCCCCAGCTGGAGCAAACTGATTTCGGACCATAAGTATGGAATCACTTAAATAGCTATGTCCAATCCTCTATAAATGCAAGCTTTTCTGCTATACATAAACAGATTTCACAGAACATCTCCATGTGTCATTATAGTCTCACGAGCCATAGACCATATTCCGATAGCCCACATGAATTTCAGGCTTACACTGAAAGACTAAGAGATATATCACAAGAATAAAGCAAAGAAGACTGTGGAAATTTAAGAAATTATGTTAATTAAAACTTTGCAGATGATATTAAAAAGTGAATTACGCTATGGAATAGCTGACTTCCTTCTCTGCTTGCAAAAGACTAAACAAGAATCTGGTTAGTGAAAACGCCTTTGAACGTATGAATAAAATAGGGCAATTAGGCACTTGAGAAAGTACAGTGCTATCAAAGGCATCAAATATGGGCTTTCTGCTTGCCTTAAGCTCTTGCACAGCTTCAGCACTTTTCAGTTTAATATTAGGGCTTCAGCCTTTAGAATAAATTTGACATTACTTAAAGCTATGTTACAATTTCTGGAATAACTTTCAATTTTTTATTTTCTTACATTATTTTTAATATCAACTAAGTTGAACTGTTCATCTTAAAGTATGTTAACTGAATCCCAAACGGTTACATTCAGTTTTTGTGCTTCCTTATCCACAAATACAGAATCTGCTGTCTTGCTGCAGTACTGACGATCATAGTAACACATTCATTGGATGGCTTGGGTTGGAAGCAACCTTAACAATTGCGTAGTTCCAATCCCTCTGTTGTGGGCAGGGTTGCTGCTCACTAGATCAAATTGCTCAGGGCTCCATCCAGCATGGTCTTGAAGTATCATTAAATATATTCTGAAGACAGCAAGTAAATATTTTCCCTGTTGAGAGAGTAACATGGTATCTGTAGAAATACAGAGTATAGTAAGTGTTAAAGCCTTCATTATTATTGTTACCCAGTTGATTTCCAAAGGGATCCAGGCCATCCTTTTCAATGTAATCTATTCTAGTTGTTCAAGTCTTCTCTGCCTTTCTTCTGGTATGTTGCCTAAAACTAATTAAGGCTTACCTTGACAATCACCTGAGAATTTTCAGAAAATACAGAGTGTATCTGTTATTCTTTTTAACAGAATCTACTATTGCTAGCATAAATCATAACGCTGTGAATATATGCTGAAACTATATATTTGTTCAGACAAATTTGAAGATGATATTAATACTATTTAAAACCTAGAGTGGCATAGATATCAGCTGGACATTAGAACACCTCTCACACTATTTCTCCTCATAAAAGCTAAAATCAGTTGCAGATCTCTTAAAATGAGCCATCAGACTTGCATTTTTTAAGATAACAGTGATATCAGTGGTGGTTCCCACACTGGAAAACTATTCCTCTGGCAGGCCACCAGCATTTAAATTTGGCAGGCTGCAAAGTGTAATGTAAGGTTTACTTGCTCAATCAAGCATTCAATTAACTAACATGTCAGTATGCCAGTCCTTTGTGAGACGAATAAAAGGCAGCTAAAGCGCATTGAGCCATCTGAATGGATAGTTGCGTTATTAATATTTGTTTTTAATTTATTGTAAGTTGTCCAGATGCTCTGGCAATCAGTCCCTCAGATATCCTTCAAATAATTGACTGAGTTCTTCAATCTTACGAGAGGGTAGCAAATCTTCCTGTGTTTGATTAAAACTGGGTAAATGATTCAGCAGACATTTTCAAATTCCTTTTTAAACTTATTTTTTTTCCCACTTATTTTTTTGATAACAGTTATGAAATCATTTTAGTGCAATTGCCCATTTGTTGATTGGTATGTTTTATCAGTTATCCACCAATTATCTAAGGTCATCATTGTTTTGAGACCAAAAACATTCTCCAACTCAGTAAACCAAGCTGAATTAATATGAGGTTTGTTAAAGTGATAGCACTGTTCTTGGGAGAGAAGAAAGCATGCAATTTCAGGACATCTCATCTTTGTTAGCTATTTCAGCATTAGGTTAATTATATTTGTGCAATCATTAAAAAGAGAGAGAGTGAGAGTAATATAGAGATTGGATGCAAGGAAATTATCTCAGATCGCACCACAATAGATTTAGATTGTGTATTAGGAAGAATTATCTTCACACAAAAGGTAGTCAAGAATTGGAACAGTCTGCCCAGGGAAGCAATGGAATCCCATCCCTGGAGATATTTAAGAGATGTGTGGATGCAGCACTAAGAGACTCAGACAAGTTGATAGTTGTACTTTATGATTGTAAAGCTCTTTTCCAATCTCAGTAATTCTCTGATTCCATGGTTATGTGCTTCACGGAGCCCTCTTCAGCACACCACTCTGTATGCCTGGTAAGTATTAAAACTGGTGTTTTTTTTTACCTCTGTTCTCTTACACATTTGCATCATTCATTTATGCATTCTCTCCATTCATACACTAGATGAAAGGTCATTCGCAGAAGAATAATTCCCTTACCTATCAACTCTGTTTTATTTTTATTCTGTGCAAAGTTACATTGATTTCTCTACTGCCTTATTCCTGGCTAACAGTTTATGATCACACTTGATGTACAGATAACAGGGATGCTTATAACTTTGTGGCTGGTTGTGATCATACAAAGCCATTCTCACAGACAAACACAAATAATAACAGAAATGCTACAAGCATCATTATACATAGAGATATTTATTTGAATGATAATGGAAATCATACCAAGAAAAGGTAGATTGGCCCATAAATCAGATTTAAGAAATACTCTTCTTTTTTTACCTCTGCATCTTGCATTCAAGAAACAGTGGGTTCATTTCAAGATAAACTGCTTAGCAGCCACCATTCTAAATGATATTACACTTGTATGTTTAAAAATCCTACTTTATTTAATGCTTTACAAAACACAATATTCAATTGTGTTTTGTAATATCTTATTTGCAGCTATGAAAGCTCATTAAAATATGTGGATAATATTTCCCAAGCTCCACTGAAGCTGTCTTCAACATTTGTTTTTTTTGACTGGGGTGTCCTTGGGGTTTTCATTCTCAGGTGTCAGGTTTTTTTTTTTTACATACTTGTTAATTCAAAAACAAACAAACACAACAGAAAAATCATGCATACACACATACACACACACAAAACAGTTTGAGAGGTCTTCAGTGAAGTACTGAGAAGATAAAGCACCAAAATGACTCTATCTGTAAAACACTAACCTCAATGAACAAAACTAATAAAAAAAACTAAGCATCTCATATTTTTGAGTTATTCAGTCAGAAACAAGTTCTATTAAGATTTGAAATGGGACTAGAACTTTTGTGCGAATATGTCGATTCTATCAAATATCTACATTTTCCTGTTCCTTGGCATTATTTTATTCAGTAAAGCACTCCTGTGTAGAAAAGAGGTCTATGGATCTTGCAAACAGAACTGCTTCTTAAATATCAATACATATCTTACTCCTACTTCAAGGAAGTAAGAAATATTTGACCATAGCTTAACATAAAAAGCAATTCTTCCTTTCACATGTTATGTTTCAGCTTTATTTTCATTTACATTATCTTGGACATTACTCTTAGGAAAATCATTAATCTCATGCATACTCAAAGGTATGCATGAAATAAATGATTTTAGGAAAATGAAATTCAAGAGAGGTTTTTTGTTATCATTCACATTATGCAAATATTTGACATTTCTGTTTCTGCTAGGGTACATAATCAGCACACAGAGAACTCAACTTTAGGTTCCTATGGATTAAAAAAGTAGCTAGCATGCCAGAAAATGGAAAAGAAAATGATTAAGCATATATATGCAAGCTTTTAGTATGTCAAAATTCAAAGGGTATCATTTCTATAATTGGTGCTACTACCATAAGTGAGAAATTTACCTGCACGTTTCTGAGTTAATCTGTATACAGATCATAAGTATAAAAGAACAGTTCAAGATTTCTGCCCTTTTCTTTTTTTTTTCTCCTAAGAAGCTTGTTCTTCTGCCCATCTATTTTAACATATTTCTTCACCTTGAAAGAGAGATAAAGATGTAGGGAACTCTTTTACAGTCCTTAGCTAGAGCTAAAAGGACACAGGAAATATTGAATCCACATATTAACTGATTATTTTTGTAGGAGTCTAGCACTTGACACTCTTTTATATTGCCATAATTAAAGTAAGTCGATGGGTCAATTAAAGTGAACTTTTCAATATTAATGACCTTTGATTACACCTAACTGAGGAATCAATGATATAAAGCCAGGACAGGCTAGAAATACTGATCCAGAAACCTTGTAAGGTAGGCAGACATATCATGTAACAAAGTTTGAATGTAAAGAATGTAAGATTGTGTCATATATGCAAACAAAGAGTTCTATCATACAGTTATATGATAAATATTAACAGATAAAGCATTCATCTCAGCCATCTCTGTTAAATGAAGTTGTAGGATGAAACACAACCTAAATTTCTCAAAAGTAACTGGTGCTGATGGTTACTCAGATATTGTAATTACCAGCAATGTCAGGGTTGCCCACGTTCGGTTACACTAGACCTATTTTCAGCAGCAATGCTTTTATTTACTTATTATTTTCAAAACACTCGCTCTTCTTGACAGATCTCATTTTCACCCTGTATCCGCAAAGCAAGATTTCTAAAAGGAGACAGGTTAGCCTAGCTGTGGCCCAAATAATTTGGTGAAAGTTCAACAGTGTGTTCAGTGGGGAAGGAGCCAATTCAGCTGCATTTTTCAAAGTCTCACCTTTTAGCTTTTCAAATAAGACATATTTGAGACAAGTCAAGAAAAGCCAGCTGCCACTTTCAAACAACTATACAACAACAGGTGAGCATGGCTAAACGACAGAACACAGCTAAATTCAGTGTTATGTTTCCAAAACATTACAGCAAAACAAAAAAAATTAAATTATTTAAAAAAATAAAAAATTGTGGCACTATCATTAACATATGCCAAAGAAAGGATGGATAGATATGTTACTGGGGCATTTTTTATTTATTTATGAACACACAAGTTAGTAGCAGCATAGTTCATACTAAAAGGATACTTAATTATTGCCAAGTGTAGTGCTCCTTGATATTTTTCCTGCAGTAAGTAGCAATACGTCAAAACCTACATATTTAATTAACTTATCTTGATGTCAGAAGAGCATGGCATACCCTAAAGAACAAATACTGAATAGTGTTTAAATCCTGTCAGCATAGCCTTGGGTATCCATTTGTTGCACAGTTAATATACATACAGAAATGACTGCCATTTATTACCAATACTAACAAAACAGTCAAGACTTCTTGTGCATGAATATGCATAATACATACACACACTGTGTGCATTTGTATACATATTTACAATGTTATATATATTAGTTGTATATCAATATGCATATAAATTTCTGTTTAAATATTTACAAACAATCACCGTATTTTTCAGACTCAGTCTTTATATTGCTTTCAACTGACTGAAAGGGCACATGGAAACAATGGGAACATATGGAAATAGATCATCTGTTTTGAGACCAGATTGTGATATGTTTACTCACATTAAATAACTTATGAGGAATATTCCTTCTGTGGTGTAAAGTACTCTGCTGTGAAGGAGGGTCATGATGTGGCACTCTGTATTTACTCATGCCATGGGATATAGGTTTCCTTATAGCGATGACAGTGTTACGTTAGAACTAACTGTAGGGCCTGATCATTTTATTCAGATGTAAAGCCCACCACAGGATTGTGTTCTTGAATTAGGGTTATTCGTTGATTCACATAAACTAGTAACAAGCTCTAACCTCTCCTACATAGGAAGTGGAAAGAAAGGCTATTGAGGTCTTTCATTTCTAAGTTACTTACGCTGTGCAGTTCATGACTTCGTGCAACTTCTCAAAGTAGACTGCCAATGTCACTCTGTATCCAAATAGTGTTTAAGCTTAGAAAAATTATTTGCTACTTAAGGCTGATGACACAGCTTATTTCACTCACTATTTTGCCTGGATAGTATCATGAATTTCCATAGTGGGAATGGTTTTGTGCATGAGGGGTCCACAGTTACTCACCCTCATTCACCATGGAGAAGAAAAAGGAAGAACAGCATTTCAAGTTTAGCTATGAACATCTTGAAAAGTCTGAAGTTTAACTAACTCTCCCACCTTTTTCTGTTGTACTTACATTAGTTTCAAACTCTGTCTGAGTTCCTATTAAAACAGCAGGGGATTGACACTTCAGAGACGCAAGCCCATATGCTATTTCCCCACCTATCAATGTCCAACACTTGTACCCACATAGTTACACAAGTGGAAAAAAATGTTTGAAAAGCATTAACCCACTTTACCTAGGAAAATGCCAGAATTGCATAGATAATTACTATATGTACAAGCAAGAATATGCAATTAAGGCTCTTCTGGTAAACATAATGTACATAAATTTTCCATTCAATTCTGTGTGAACTTGATGGTCAGGACGTTGGCCAGACCTACTCCTCAATTTTAACCTCAAGTAAATGCCAGATGAAGGGGATAGACGCTTTATGATAAAGGACCTGATATTACAAACACCTGCAGAAGCAAGTGGTTTTATGCATGAATCATCTGCAGAACCAGAAACACACAGAATTCCTCAAATAAAAATATTCTTTTAAAAAAGAAGAAAAAAAATGAAGTGTCATCATATAAAACCATAATCTCAATAATCTCAATCTGTATGGCCTATGTTGATAGTTCGTCTGGATATAACCACCTGAGTAGGTTTGTTAATGAGGCAAAATATTTAAAATTAAGAAATGAAAGTGTGTATTACTACCTGCACAAGTATAAATGCTGTCAGACAAATTATAGTTTCTTTCTCAAAAGTAAACATGGTTCAAATTATTACTTTCCAAGGCATGATGACATTTCAGTATATGGAAAAAGAATAATTTCACAAGGGATCTGTATTATATATATAAATTTGTATTATATTGCAAAAGAGAGAACACATAGTGCCACAATTACTTTCTTAAAAAAAAAAAAAGGCAGGACTAGTAGTTTATATCTATATAAAATGGGAGTACATCCAGTAGCACTCCAAGTAACAGAAGATGCCTAGCTCACTGCCTTTTTCCAAACCTGACATCTTTTCACTTACAAGCTGTTCAGTAAAATCTGATTCCAATATTAATTTTTTTTTACAGTAAAACTGGAAAATAAAAACAAAAAAAAAATGACAGATCAAACTAGCATTCAGAGGATCCATGAATGTAGGGCTTCTTTTACTTGTCATATTTGAACTCAGAGAGCAGAGAAGTTTCATATTTCATAATAATTAAGTGAATAAATTCCAGATTTGCCATGGAAACACTGACATTTATGAGCAAACAGCAGCACATGATCACACTCTAGTCATACATTATTATCCTTTCAAACCTATTTCTGCAGTGAAACTGCTCTCAGCTTAGTAGCCCAATCATACCTCCCTACATATTTCTGGATTAATCCTTTTGGACTCAGACCATCATCTTTCTCCTGGGATATAAACCAGGAAAGACACCATTTACAAAATATAAGCATCGACACATACCATTTTTTTCATCACAGCTAAGTAAGATTACAGACAGAACACTTCTACACTACTCTAGTAGAAAACTTTCATAGAAAATAACAATAAAAGTCACAGTAGATATCACAGTCCCCTATTTCTTCTGTAGTTGAAAAGACAGATTTGGAAACTTGGGAGACAGGGGGCTGAGGTACTGATCCTACAAGATGTTGCATGTCTCCAGTGAGATCCAGCATTCTCTCAGCTTCAGCCAACTTTGGTTGGAGTTACAGCTGTTCAACACATCGCATAAAGAGGTCTATAAACTCTGACAGATTTCTGCACATCACTTACCTGAATGTGAAAGACACTAAAATTAAATCAGGCAGGATAATTAACATTATGCACACTCTGCACAGACTGAAGGCCATTTCTTGTCACACCCTGAAGGCCGTATCTTGTTACAACCAGATTTAAATCTGAAATCAATGTAGCATAATATTGCCCTAAATATATATATAATATGAAGGTTCTTCTCTTTTTCAAATTGCTTACAGATACTTTTAGAGGAGAAGTCCAAAAAAATGAAAACAAAGTAACACAGAAATACAAAGCTGATGGAGATAAAACATATTTTGCTATCCATTCCTGTACTTCTGTACCTACATGCCCAGCCAATAACCATCAAATAGTTCAGTCATGCCAGTAAAACATTCCACAAAGGCTCTCTATGCTTCAAGAGAACATGAAACGAATTTTTAATAAAATGTTAGCCTCAAAGCAATTCAAAAGATTGCATTTTGAAATGACAAGGAATACAGCATCCAAGCAAAAGAGTTTCAATAAAGCAGCTCCCCAAATAGCTAACAGAAAACTTGAAACGTGGCACAAAAGCAGGATTTGCAAGTAACCTAACCCTGCAGTCACAGTACAAGACGGTACTTCAGTGGCAATGAATTACTTAGATATAAATATTTACCCTAGACTGCTAGACTGAAGAATGTAAACAGATTCCATGGATATAATATAATTTGTCAATATCTTTACTGATGGAAATGGAAATGTTAACTCAGACAGGTCACTGATCCTGAAAGATGAGTATAATCAATTACTTTTCTAACTGTCAGTCATAAACATAATTGCCTCTCTAGCATCTAACTGCTCCCCAGCCTTTCACTTCTTGTGTCAAGGCACTGAACAACCATTTCTATTCACTTTCCACTCTTTTCCTACTGCTTCATTATGTTAACACTGCTTGTTTGAGGACTAGCCTGTTTTTTTCCCTATTTCTACAATATTGCCTGTCTTCGACCTCAGAAATGTGGCCTTTCTGTTTTCCTCAGTGCCCTTTTAAAACTCACTTACCTTCAAGGTCCACAAATTTTAACCACCTCCTAATCAACACAGCCTGACCAAAAGATCACTGAAGTCAGTGAGATCCTTTCTATTAATTTCAGTGGATTACAAATTAGGACCAGATTGCTTCAGAAACTCAGGACTAAAATCCAGTGAAAGTAAGAACAAAATGATCTGTGTGGATATCCCTGTTTGCTAAGACTGCCACTTGAAAATAGTCGCAGAAGTAATCTCAAATTAATGCAATTTATGAATATTTCCAATACATTCTTCCTGACCTCATGCAAAGGACCAAGGCCCTATTTTTCTTGATACCTTTATGTGCACAAATCTGGAGAAATGTCAAAAACTTCTGACAGAGCTTGAATAAACACACATCTAGCAAGGTCATCTAAGGAAAACTGACATGTTCATGAACCAGGTTAGTTAGTCATTAAAAAAAAATAAAAACCCACAACAAACAGTTAAAAAGGCTGTTTAGATAGAGAGATGAAGTATTTACTAAGCACAGTGGAACGTTTAAAGTCACTGTGTTCTAAATTCTCACTGGTGAGCACCTGCAATGCTATTTTCGCAAGGATCCTCTGTCTAACCCTATTTTATTTGTTTGTGAACAATTTGAAGAAATAGCATTTCAGAATTCAAAATTTACATGACTCCATTCTTTCTGCCTTTGTAGACACCTTGTCAATTACTCCCTCACCATCTCTTCTTACCTCAGTTCTCCAACGTATCTTACAAGAAAGAATTAAATTACTTTTGTCCACTCTTCCTTCTCCTACTACTCGTGTTCCATTTTTTCCCCAAAGTGCTTTGGCTGTAACATCAGTATCGTTCTGCAGTCTCACAGTACTCCCCCCAAGTGCTATGAGGTGCTCAGCAACTGGAGCAGGCTGGGAGATGTAACACAATACCATGTAACGCAACACAAATACCATGTTGAAGATTGTTAATCTTATGGAAAAAAAAAAAAAAAAC
>PPHD01028465.1:0-10874 GCA_002909625.1 Bambusicola thoracicus
ACATTGTTTGCTTTTTAACATTAGAGAAAATTTATAAGTTAAATTTCTCTTTAATTTGCATACTAACTCATACATAAATGCTAGGTTATGTTACACATCAGCTTGCTTTGCTTTTTATTTAAAAAATAAATGATATTTTGTGTGGTTAAATATACTTTGTTTTGCGACTTTTGTTGCACAAATAGATGTCATTAATTCAATTAAAATTTCTTACCTATTCTTCTAAGGTTGTTTTTTTTTGTTTTGTTGTTTTTTTTTTGGCTTGTTTTTTTTAAATCAATGGGACTTCATTGTTTTTGTCAGGCTGCTAGTCACTTTTCAGCCCAGGGACCTCTCTCAGTACAATTACTCAAACACTGGATCAGTGACGTAAGGGCAGTCTTAGATCTTAGATGAATGAACCCTTTCTAAATAACTTTCAAATAACTTGCAGATGCCTATTCTAGAAAGCTGCATATTCACAGAAAAAAAAAAATGTATCTTCCTTCATCTAGTTTTATACCAGAATTAAGGTGAACTCACTTCCCATTTGCCAGTCTCAGCAGAACAGAATCAGAGAGAGATTTTTGTTCACTTCAGTGGTATATTACATGTTTGAATTTAGACTGCTGTAGCAGTCAGCTTGAGTTTAAAAAGCTGGTGTAAAAACAGTTGAAGGGAATTAATGCTATCATTTAACCAGTATTAACCATATTCACATGTGGCTCTGCTTCAGAGTGCTGAGAATGGTGAGTAGCAGTGTAGTTTTATGTCAGCTTTCACTTCATATTTTCTATATAGTCTTAGGTCAGCTGTGCAACTACAGTTGAACTTCTTAGGCCAAGATTGAGATTTAAACAGTTGCTAGTACAGCGTGTGTGTGTGTGTGCTGTTTTTTCTTTGTAATTATTTTTTCATGAAAACACAAAGCATGAGTGTGTCACAGTTTGTTCCCTTGCTGTTTAGCTTACATTACTGGTTAAGGTACAGAGGTTGTGCAGCAGAAGCAGATTAATTTAAAATTTGTGACCTATAGTTTAATGGAGAGGAATGCAAGCAGAATATTCTTTCCAAAATGATGTATATAGTTTGGATTTTTCATGCTTTACGAATACTCTGGGTAGGTCTATCTTCCATACTGCTGGTAATTACTAAGACTTTAAACAGGCACGTTCAGTTTCCCTGAACTATTTCCAATCATTTTCAGAGATTTTGATTCCACTGTTTTTAAAAATCTAATGCATATTTAAAAAACAAACAAACCTCTAATTCTCATCTTTAATTATTGCTGTTGTTAATTTGAAAAGTCAGAAAAAATAAATGTGTCTCTGGCCTTCATCTTTTTCTTGAAATCTTCTCATTGCCTTTTCTTGTTAAAAGTTGTACTTATTTGTTGGGCTTTGGCTATATATATATGTGTATGTGTATTTATATATATATAGTACTTGTTGTAATGGTAGACCGTTCATGTTTTCTGCTGGCACAGAAATGCCTCAGTAGCACATTCTCTTTTTATCAGACATTTGTGTCTGTTACTATTATTGGCTTAATTCTTACAGTGGCCGGTTTGACAGTTGTCTGGCATTTCTGTCCTCACAAAATCTTCATCATCGTATGGGGTTTTTGGTGGCTTTGGGGATTTTTTTTTTCTCCTAATATTTCAAATCCATTATTTTCTGTAGGTCAGGAACAACTTTTTGTCCTCTTCTGAATTTGTCTTCAAGTCCATAGAGTTCTGAACAGAGAAACACTGCCTTCAATAAAATATGCTATGTTCGCACAGCAACGTCTTTTATTGTTCTGTAGTATTCTCTTTGGATGAAGTGTCTCTCTTGAATTATTATTTTAATTAGTTTTGATTTGCTTTGGTTATTGTCTCTCTTGCACATACAACAAACTGTCTTGCAGCAAAGTTTACTCTGAAAAGGGTCCCATTACAATTACAGATGCTAAAAAAATCACAGATCAGGCCCTTCTAGTGCTATTCACTGTTAACAGACTAAGAGCTTTTTGAAGGTTATTCCATCTCAGACAAGCTGTTAAAACTGTGACCCCACAATAGGGTGGAGTACAAATGCTTATCAACTTATTTCAAGGAAGAATAAAGACTGAAGAAAGACTGCTTGGGATTTTGCTCTAAGAAGTCTTCAGTAGGTGACAATGTTAGAATCATCCTGGCTTGTCAAGAACTATCTGAGCCAAAATAAACAATGTTTCTTTCAACAAAATATAAACAAAACAAAAAAAAACACCCTGGCCTATGGTTTTGTAGAAATTTCTATCTGAACAAACCCAAACCACATTTGTGCTTTAAGCAAGAGCCATGTTGTCCCAGGTTACAGACAAAGATGCTTGCTTCTAGCAAGTATTTGAATTGTACTGCATAAATGTGGCCTGAATGTCACTGTATATGAACTAGTTAGAAGCCAGTGAAGTACCCACCTCATCTTCCTTTCTCTGCCAGGAGTGGTGGGAGCAGTCTGCTGCTGCAGAGGAGGAGCAATGTACATCCACTGTGGAGAGGCAAGAGGGAGACAGACAGTCCAGGTCCCTTTTCTCACAACTGCTAGTGCTGGTGGTTGCATTATCTGATTGTAGCTACTCTACCTACCATGTGTATCCATCTCTTCAGGTTGTTCATGCTATATGGCAGTTTTGGCAATCTAGTAAGATTCCTGAGTAATGCAAGTGATGGGGAATAATGATATTAACCCCTTTTACGTTAGCCAAACATGAATCTTTTCTTATGAGTTAGAGAGCTTGGTAACTCCCCTGGCCCACCCTGTTTCCTTTCTCCTGCCCTTCAAATTGTCACAGGAGGCTATGCATGAAGTAGCCTAAACAGAAAGGTTCCTGCTGCTATCTTCTGGAAAACAGTATAAAATTACTGGGTATGCGCTAAAATGGTTTTCTTGTCTTATCAGAGTTCACAAACTGTGCTGTTATTTGATTGTTTAAGGTGATAACTTCTGAACAGGTAGTAGTCAGTAAATCTTATATAAGAATGGAATTATAAGCATCCTTGTTAAATAACAGGGCTGGAAAAGGATAAACTTCATAGGGAGGTGGTAGCATTAAAAAAAAAAAAAAGTTAATGTGATTCTCTTCTATATTTTTTGCAGCAATTTCAAAAATAATATTTAATTCTGTTTTCCTCTGCTCTACTGAGCTCTCAAGGGCAAATCTGAATGGCGTCCACAGTGCTTAATGCTGACAACCTTGCTCCATTTTTTTTGTCTCTCCTACGGAAGCGAAAGATTTGCACTGTAATACAGCACTGGAGGGTTTTTCTAAGTTGAACCAAAAGATAACGCTTCCTGATCTCACTGTGGTGTGTTTTCCAGATCATCAAATGGCTCTGTTGTTATTGCAGAGAGCTGCTTACTAGTGATGGTTGTGTTATGCTTACCATTATTAAAATATTGACAGCTTGTCTCTGCCTTAAGAGTAAGACAACTGTATTTTGAAAAAGGATGGTCAGAGAAAGTGTGAGTAAATTCTTTTTCTAGTACAGGGAAACAAACATGTTTTAAAAAAATAAGTGTATGGGCATGAATTCCAAGGGAAAAAAAAAGTCCATAAACCTGTTTATTTTATTAACAATGCTGATATGCTAATAAGTTCTATTTCACTATGAAATTCTTCATAAAAAAAATGATCTGAGATCTGTACAGAGACCCAGACAGCTTTTCCAGATATCCTTTGCTGCTTTCCTTTGTTTAGGTTAGTGTTCCTTTACTACACCCAACTGCTTTTTTTTCTCCTTACATTTTCCTTTCTCACCTTTTTTACTGGAAGATGTAAATTTTGGTGCTTAACTACTGAGCTGTATTCCATGCGGGATAGCAAGGTACATATTGTTCACATACTGTGACCTCACATAGCATATTGTGTATCAGCCCAGCTGATGTACACATCCTCAGACTTGCTTGTGAGCTTCCCTGGGTTTTCTGCCTAGGAGCAAACAATACTTATTAACTCACTCTTGAGTTGCTAATAATTGAAGCAGCATAATTATCAAATACTTGGACTCATTCCACATCTGAAATAAAACAGCTGTGTTAGAATGTTATGATCAAATTCTTTCACTGTTATGACCTAATAAATTAACGGTTGGGAATCATGCATTTGTGACTCACAATCTGTCACTAAAATACACTAATTTCATCAATGGTCTTTTGGGTAAATTTCTCTGAATGGGCACTGGTTTTAGCTTTTAAAAGTGCCTTGACTTTGTCTGAAAGGAAGTGTGGCTGCTTCGTGCTAACGATTCTATGAAAGCTGAGTTAGTAGTCTCTGGTCTAAAAAACAGTAATGAAGAAACTAGGAAGAAATGAGATATTTCAGTAAAGGACTGTCTTTACAGGGGACCAAATGACTCATCAATTTAGTTAGAGACATACGCCAGCTACTAAGAGCACTCAAAATTTCCCTGGGTTGCTGCTCAAGGACCTGTCTGCATGCAATCTACTTTATGTAGATTGATTGCTCTGGAGAAAGACTAGTACAGCAGATTGCAGACTAACTGTCGCTACAATGAGATTAAGGGTGAAAAATTAAACAATTTCATTCTTGCTAAGCAAAAGATTAATATCTTGTTTGCAAAATATAATCAGTTAAAACTACAAGCAATAAAACATCCTTCTGAATTCAACTAAACATGATTTCTCATCAGCTGCTCAAGTACTAACGTTTGCTTGGCTGACCCACCTTAAATACTTTTCAAAACAACATAGATCAGCCCTGTTTTTATTTCTTTCTTTTTGTTTGGCTGCTGTTTTTTGTTTTGTTTTTAATCTATTAGGTATACAGCCACCAAAAGGGCAGCATAATTAAATGCCATTCAGAATTAAGAAGTGTTACTTCAAAACTGGAAATGTGAAGACAGAAAGGAGGAAAGAATTGAAGTCCTGCCAGGTTAAAGCAGTAGTACAGGTCACCAAAATAGATTATGGGGGAGAACCAACTGTAGTCATGAAATCTCATGATACCAGAATAGGAAGGTCTGACCAGAGACCTTAAAGATGATGGACCTGTAAAAAGGAGTACTTCTGAAATAGAATGCCTTTAAAACATTATTGAATTCTTAACTTTAGTGTTAACTATGATGAACTTCATATATGGCTGCTTCCTCCTGACTCTGAAAATAAAGGCCAAAGGTGCAGTCTCACATTTTGGTTAGGTCAGTTGGAATCTGGGCTCTATGTCAGTCCTGTGATCACCTTTATCATACTTGTGTTCTGAGCTGTAGCCTCCCACCTTTCCCCTTGTGTTAGTGCTGCCATCAACGTGGTAGTTTCTGGATCCAGATGAAAAGTGAAAGAAGTAGAATTTGTAGGGTCAGTGACCTGCTTAACCAAGAATCGAGACTCTCCTAGAAAGCCTCATGACTGCAGGCATTACCACTGGAATAGGCAGTTTACTGTTAGAGCAATTTAAGCATAAGTCTACCCTGAGGAGCAATGTCCGGTTTCATAGGCACTATAGGTTTCGTAACTGACTGACAAAATGAAGAGTAACAAATCATCAAGGGAAGGTAATATTCCAAGGGTAGCTCAGATATGAAATTTCTGAACAGAGGTAGTGTCTCTTTCTTATCTGTTGGTCTGCCTTGATAACAGAGGAATGGGAAGTAACTGCTTTGCTGGTCTTAAAGTTGTAGAAATGACACTGAAGTAGGAAGCTTATTTCAAGTACTGGAGAATTGGTACTAATATTACAAAAATCAGAATTATTGGAAATGTGGTTTAAAAAAACAAAACCTCAAGGAGTCAAAGTAACATATACAAAGAGAAATCATATCTTATGAAGAAGTCAGTGAATATATGGGTAATTCCCCTGACTTTTTCATGTTCAGTTTGGATTTTGAGAAACAAAAGATAGGCTTAGATAATACATACCTGCTTAATTAAAGGAAGTGACCTCTAACTTAAAGGATAAGAAGTGAAAGATATAAATAATCCAGTGGTTTTCAAAACAGCATGATTTCAGTAGGGCTGATCTTCAAGAGAATTGTTCAAGAGAATTGTTGCTTTCAAGAGGATAGGCTATTGCCTTTGTCACTAATGGTACTGTCCAGTCATCTAGATGCAGATGGAAAGCAGCTTTGCAGAAAATGACCTGAAGGTCCTCATAGACACCAAACTGAACATAAGCCACAAATTTGCTCTTGGGGCAAAGACTGCTAAAGGTATCCCAGGATGCATTAGCAGTTCTGCTGCTAGCGGGTCATCCGTGCTAGGGAATCTTTCCACTCAGGAATGGTGAGGTCCACACCTGGAGTGCTGTGTCCAGTTCTGGACTCTCTGCTAAAAGACAGACATGAACATACTGGAGGGAGTCTAGAAAAGGGCCACAGAGATGATTAAGGAAGTGGAGAGTCTTTCATGAGGAAAGGCTGAAAGACCTGAGACTGTTCAGAAGAAAAGATTCAGAAGGGATCTTACCAGTGTATAGAAATAATGAAGGAGAGGGTGCAAAGTGGATGACACCAGTCTCTTTGCAGTAAGGTCCAGTGCCAGGGCAAGAAACAGTGGGGGGAAGAAAAACTGGCTGCTGTCTGAACACTAGGAAACACGTTTTACTGTGAGGGTGACTGAGCACTGGCACGGGTTCCTCAGAAAGCTTGTGGAGTCTCCTTGGAGATATTCCAAAGCCATCTGGACATGGTCGTAGGCAAGTGGTTCCAGGTGAACCTGCTTGAGCAGGGGGTTGGACCTGAAAATTCCGGAGGAGCCTGCCAACCTCAGCCATTCTGTGATTCTGAGGCTACTGAAGTGTGAGCTGTGAGTGATGAAATGCGAACGGACAGCCACCTCAGATCCAGCTGTTCTCAAACTTTTTGCACAAAGATGCGGACTAGGCATTTTTTATTTCTATTTTATATTCTTTAAATCTTTGTGACTATTTCATGGCTAGCTTAAAACATTGTATGTTCAAATGCATGCAATCTGCAAAAGATGCTAGAAGCATGGCAAGAGATTCCAGCTACTGGGGGACAGAGAGAGTGGTCATAAACTAAATTCTTCAAGTTTTACATCAGATAGCTCTAATGTGTTGCAGTCATGAGAGGGGGGGAAAAATTGTATCCTAATATTAAGCAAAAACAAAATGCTGCTGCTAATTTTTACAATATGATTTTATTTATTGAATAAGGGAATTTAAATATTTCTCTTGCCCAATATGATGACAGAATCCTATTTTTTGCTGTAACTACTCTACTAGAAAAATGCTGTGGAGAAAATTCAACACTAAATAAAACAAGCACACACAAATAATGAGTGCAGTTTCAAAAGATGTGTGCAAGTATTTTAGTTTCATGTTAAGTAAGGATCAAAAAATGTGTCTATCTATAAGGATGGGAACCTTTTGGTGTCACTCCCTCCTAAATACCTATATCACTTAATCTGGACAAATGAGGAAATAAAGTCCCAAGTGGTCAATAAGTGAAAGATCTCATCTCCATAAAGTGTCACAAATTTTCAGTGCTATTTTGCAGTGCTGGCTGGTTGTAACGCAGCAACTGTTTCCTGGCAACTGTGCAGCCTGCCGGGAG
The DNA here is from genome assembly GCA_002909625.1 of Bambusicola thoracicus. Taxonomy (NCBI): domain Eukaryota; kingdom Metazoa; phylum Chordata; class Aves; order Galliformes; family Phasianidae; genus Bambusicola; species Bambusicola thoracicus. The sequence continues at coordinate 7,535 of PPHD01028465.1, forward strand.
GCCCAGGCGGACTCCCATATCCTGGGTTGCGGGCAGCCTTTGGATCCCTGCAGGCCATGCTGAAGGCCACAGGCACTGGGTAGTTCAGTGCCTCTTTGGCAGTCCCAAGTGTAGCCATTCCTGCAGGTAGAAGCGTGTATTTGGTCGTCAGTTGCCCCTGTCAGCCTTTTTTTTTTTTTTTTTTTTTTTTTGCTGAGAAATCTCTAATGTATTAATTGGTTCTCTCTCAGCTGTACCGGCAGCGGTTGTCAAAACATTGTTTTTGGGGTGAAATGAATCTAAACAAGCTCTCAAAGCAAAGGCAATATGTTTGCAGGCAGGCCCAACTCAAAATAACTGTTTGGAGAGAGTTAATCTAAATAAGTAAATCATTGTAAAATTCTATGTTTAATAAAATTTCTCTCCATCTGCTTTCTTACATGCTAAACAAGCACTGTATATATGAAACTTCTTTTAAAAGCAAAATATATACATTTTGTGTCCTTCTGACAAAACTCATCGTTTTGTTGTTTGTGGTAGTATGGTTTGTTTAGGACCCACTCCAACCACTGCATAACCTGCAGGCATACAGCAGTCCACTTCACCTAGTTTGGTTTCGGTGTTACAATTTGAATCCCCTGTAGCAGAGAATTTCAAGCTATGAAGTAATTTGCTGCAAAAGCTAGCAATTAAAGATGCTGCTTCTTTTTTTTTATTATTTACTTTTAAAGCATAATTTGTGCAATCATTCATGTGATAGTTGATTTGGAGGCTTATAATCTTCCAAAACTCTGTTCTGAGACAAAACATTAGTGGCAATTCAGAAGATTAAAAGCTTTCTCCTTTACCTAGGTGGATAAATAGAGGGAAAGAGGAAAGAAGAAATGAAAGAATAATTCCCACAATGTGAATAAAATTAAGACTGTTCCGGCGCTACAGTTTTCTATCAGTACTGATGTTAAGAGCTTTGCTGAGGCTGTCCCAGCAGTAGTGCTTGCAGTAGTCCTGAACCGTCAGAAGTGATCAGAAGTCTGTCCACATTTGCTTACTGCCAGTATTATCCATTACTGAACCACAGGAAATAACATTACAAAATGTCAGACTAGACCCACTTTTTATTTATTATTTTACAGGCTCTTTCCCCAAGCCTCAATTGGCAGATTTGGGGGTGATGCTGGCAAATATGCTGGACGGTTTGCTTTGCTTTTTTCAATTTATTCCCTTTTCTTTCTCTTCTTTCTAAATTCTAAAATGTCTACAGGGGATGAGTTCTGTTAATGACCACACATTAATAGCAGATAACTATATACTCATTTTACAGACAGCTTCTGTATTTCTTTGACATTCATTAATGCTATTCAATCCAGAGGTACTCTTTAACTCATTTTAATAGCTCCATCCAGAAAGAACCTTCTGAAACATCTGTATTTCATAAATTAAATGCCTTCTCCATGTGTGATGTTGAAAAGGAAGTAAAAGCTTCTAGGTGAGAGGATGTGGCATGTTATGCTGCAGAAGCACATCAATGTGCTGATGGTCCTTCATGAGTACTGGCTTCTTTGATCAGTCTTTTTCATTCCATAATTACTATTATATTCAGTAAAATGTAAGTGATGTCTGAATTTGGAGTTTGGATAATGGATTTACATTTCTTAAACACGGATGGATTTAAGGGCTTTGGCCTGACACTGCAGAACTCAGCAGCCTGAGGAGCGTGGGATGAGATGTGAGTGCTGCAGGACAGGTGGACTGGCAAAGAACAGACCTTCGAGGCTGCATTTTATGTTCACACTGCTCTGTCTTAAGTGGTGCAGGAGCCACAGTGCAGGGTTAAGAAATGGCTGCAGCTAAGATTGGATGCCTTGAGGGTTATTTGAACCTGTTAGGGCTAGGCTTTTTCCCAAACTCTTCCTAGTTTGTAATACCTGTTTCATTGCTGAATGCTTTAACGTTTTTTCCTTAATGTAGTTCAGTCTTATTAGTAACAGAACTGAAGCATAATTAGCATCTGGTGTATACTCAGTACTTCACAATTATCCATATTCTTTAGATGATACCAAATTTGTTTCTCCCCTTTACAAAAGGGAAAGTAGGAAGTAGCCACGAAATAGGAGACTAGAGCCAGTTACAATCAAACATCTTTTGCAAGTTGTTCTTTGGTGGTAGTCATTGGAGAGGCTTTATCTGAGTCAGATACTTTTACATAAACTTGATCATAAGACCAGTGTGTTTCTGCCAATGGGACTTTGGGATTTTGCTACCCCAGGTTAATCTTTGAAGGATGGATTGATAACTTGCGCGTGTGCTCTCTCTACATATGTTGCTTTGTGCTTCAGAAAGAAATTAGAGCTGCATCCCACCCTTTCCATGATTAGATCTCCATCCTGAAAGCATGATATATATAATCTGTTTCTGTGAATATAGATTTAAGCTGCTCGTTTTCTTCTTTTCTTCTTCTCTGTGTTTGGGAGGTTCATTCTCTCATTAGCTCAAGCAGCAGCAGGAGATAAAGCTGTCTGCTGTGGAGGAAGCCTGAGGCCTGGGGTGCCCCAAACCTCTCCGTGGGGTTGCTAAGGAAACAGGAGAGCTTTTTGGGGCATGCAAGGCTCGGACGGCTCTGCAGGCAGCAGCGATGCCATTCAAGCACATGGCTCCCCTGCCCTTCTGCTTCCCACAGAGAGAAATGCAAAATATGCTGGCAATCTGTAATGCACCAGCCCACTCCTTTCCTTCTTCTCCACCTCCTGCTCCACCCCCACGTGGGGATTTTTGATAAATCTGTCAACAAATAAATGAATGCCCTGGAAGGGAGGATGGCTAAGCATTTTGGACCAGACCTCTGAAACTAGAGGGAAGAGAGCAGAACCAGCAGCTGCACGTCACCTGGGGACCTGTGCAGAGATGCACAGAAGCTGACTGCAGGCAGTTGTCCTCTCTGTTTTGGGAGATCTGTAGGGAATAGCAAAAAAAAAAAAAAAAAAAAAAAAAAGCTGCAAAGCAACTCAAACCTTTTTGTTGATCCTGGATTTGGATTTTTCCTGCGTTTGTTTTCCTCAGTTAAAACTATTTCCTATTGTGAAAGTATTTATTATATTCCCTCAGTGAATTTGCAATTTTAGATTTTCAGTATTTAGTAGTAATTTCATAGAAAGCATTAATTTTTCTGTATAGTTACCTTATTTTAGTGGTTCTTAATTTAGTCAAATTCAGGTTATTTTCTTGTTCCACTGTCCGATTTCCTATTTATTAACATAAATGTCTCTGCTCTTCAGAGACAGAATTGTTGCTTTGTATGTTTTTTTTTCCAAATTGCATACTCAAATTTCTTGAATATCTCCTTCTCTTATTTATGAAAATGAAT
>PPHD01028466.1:0-10874 GCA_002909625.1 Bambusicola thoracicus
GGAGCTGTGCCCGGAGCTGTGCGGAGCGGCTCGGAGAGGAGGCGGCTCGGGGAGCCCACCCGTGGCTGTAAGTGTGGAGTCAGGGTCTGCTCGGTGGTGGGAACGGGAGCGCTGGGCACGAACCGGGGCGATGGAGGTCCCATCAGGCAGCAGTGCTGTGCTGTGCGGCCCGGGAAGGGGGAACGCGGGGACCCAGGGAAGCTGTGGGCTCTCCTCCTTGAAGATCTCCAAACCCACGTGGACGCGGTCCTGGCCCCGTGCTCTGGGTGTCCCTGCTGCCGTCGGGTGGCACTGGAGGCACCCGGAGGTCCCTTCCCATCTCTACCACCCCGCACTCCCTTCCAGATTACCCATCCTCTCCCGGCCCCAAAGTCTCCCAGTTCCGCAGCAGGAAGCAGCCGCAGGATGAGGCCGGCCCGGCTGTGGGGCCCAATGCCAGGAAGAGGAGCCAGGAGTGTACCCTGCACCCATCCCCACCGCCATCACCGCCTGCAGGGTCCCCCATGGCCCTCAGTAAGGTTTTGCTGTGTTGGTGATGTGAGCACTCTGTGGCTCCCTGCTGCATCCCAGCCTGCTCCGGGCTTTGCTCCATGCTGTGTCTCTCATCTTTCTCCTGCCTCCGTGTCTCACGCAGCTCCAAAGCCAAAACGGCAGCGGCTGGAAGCTGTGAAGAAGTTGAATTTTGGTGGGGATGGTGAGCTGGCCCCAGATGTCCTCCAGGATGCTGTCATGCCTGTGCCTGGCTCAGCGTCACCCCGTGGTCCCCATGCTGCCAGGTTGGCCGTGGCTCTTTGTGTCACTGAGCTTTACATCTGCCCGCTGATGCTGCGGGATCTCCATGGATGTGGTTTGATTGCTTCTTCTCTCACCCTCTGCTGAAGGAGCCTGGCATTTTCCAGCCCAGAGCTGGAGGTGAGCGGCCTGGGGCCCCTGCAGAGCTCACCACCCACTGAGAACCCAAAGCGTGTCCTCAAACGCCCGCCTGTCCTGGGGGAATACATCAATGTGACATCCAGTGAGGGCACCAGGGTCTTCATGGCAGTGAGGGACGATCCCTCCCAGATAGGGATAGAGGTAAGCGGACCTCCATCCAGTTCAGGAGCTCTCATGGTGCACGGAACGTGTGCTGAGCATCAGCACGTCCTCTGTTCCTCACAGCTCCATGATTCTGTGGGCTGGAACCGGCCACTCCATCTGTTAGGGGTCCCCTTTTCCTACCTGAAGGAACAAGTGTATGAGGAGGTACTGCTCCTTCCTGACAGCCCCCGGCCCCACTCACCCATCTTCATGGGTTGGTGGGGCATCCCTGACCCCTCTCGCCCTGTTTGTGCCCCAGCACCGGAGGAGAGCCGTGGAAGCATCACAGCAGTTGACGGAGATAATGAACAGGTGAGGTCTGCGCAGCTCCTGTCCTCACCACACTCTCGGTTGTGAGATGCTGCAGTGGGTCTGGATGTGTGATCCATATCTGCCTGCAGCATTCTTAGCCTGGGAGGCATGGGGTGAGCTCCCAGCCCTGCTTCCTTCTGCCACATGGCATGTGTTCATCCCTCCTTTTAGCTGCTTGGAAACTGGTAATGAGGCCACAGAGCAGCCTGGAGACACAGGCGAGGAGGAGTCTACTCCCCATTGCCTCTGGGTGGACAAGTTTGCTCCTCGGCGCTACATAGAGCTGCTCAGCGATGATGTGAGCTGCCAGGGTCAGCGGGGTTTGGGTGGATGCTTTGCTTTATAACTCTTCCTTAATGTGGGTGGTTGGATTGGCTTTGCTGTGAAAGTGAAAGAACTTTCTTGGCCCTCGGCTGGATGTTTGTGAGGTTCATTGGTGATGGCTCTTACTCTTGTTTGCTGCTCAGTACACAAACCGCTGCCTGCTGAAGTGGCTGAAGCTCTGGGACACGGTGGTGTTTGGTAAGGAGAAGCCCGTGAAGAAGGCAAAGCCTGTTGCAGAGGCTCACCCCCCCTTCAGGCAGCACAAGGAGCAGCAGAACAAGTGGAAAACGAAGGCACAGCTCACAGAGGAGATCCTGGAGGCTGAGCTGGACCAGCACAAGAGACCCAAATACAAGGTGAGCAGGGCAGGGTGCAGAGCTCATCCACATAGTGTCCCCCATACCCCTGCACTGGAGAGGAGCAGTGTCTGTCCTTTTCTTTCAGTACAGATCCAGGAGAAGTCTGCTTCCATGTCTCTCATTGAGAAATATGTTGTGTTTTATTGTTGTCGTTTCTCATTTAATCTTTGTTTCAGTTGAGTAGTATGTTAACTATGTGTAGCAGAAATGCTAAGTCATGGCCTAAAACAGTGATTGAGCACCTGGTGGGAAGGCAGGGCCAACCCAGGGGATCTCAGGTGTATGCAGTGTACCTGATAGACTGGAAGGGGTGGAGCCAGGATTCACCCCTTCCCAGACCTCATTTAAGGGTTGGCAGTGGAAGTGAGGGCATCTCTTGTTGGAGATCCCTGCCTCCTTGAGGCCTTCTGAAGGTAAGCAGCTGTTTTCCTTTATTTCTCTATCAGTGTCTGCTGTGTTTGGGTTCATTCTCATTTGCTGTAGCTGAGCACTTTATCACCCTGCTATTTTCATCCTGTTATAGTATTACACCAGGGAAGTGGAACAGGGCCAGCCATGTTAGATGGGCTGGTAGAGGAAAGAAGCCCAGCCTGTCAGAGGTTGGACTTGACTTCATTCACTAGGGACAAACATGGCATGGCTTTGGGCAAGTGTTTCTGCATCCAGAAAAGAGCAGGAATGCTGAAAGGACGAAAGGAGCAGAGATAACACACGCAGGCCGTCTTATAGCTTTGCAGCATTTAGTGAAAGATTATTAAAAAAACACAACAGGGAAGCAAAAACAGACATTAGGAAGTTTCATGGGAGTATAATTCTTCAAGGGGTTTTCTGCACCCTCTTCTATTGTCCTATAAATATACAGATAGGCATGAATGATGCCAGCTGGGATAACTGTCACCTCTGGGAGCTCCTGTTCTATTTTCCATCCCATGGTGACCTTCTCCTGGTGTCTCTACAAACACAACCAGGGCTGAAGGCAGAGCTGTCCCCCTGGCAGTGCAGTTGCTCCGTGCCACCCCACGTCCCCTCTCCCTGCAGGTGGCCCTGCTGTGTGGCCCACCCGGCCTGGGAAAGACAACACTGGCACACGTCATCGCAAGGCACGCAGGGTACAACGTGGTGGAGATGAATGCCAGGTGAGTGCCAGCATGGCCCTGTGAGGATGGCCACACTGGGCTGGCACTGAGCTGAGTTGGTGTCCCACAGCGATGACCGCAGCCCGGAGACCTTCAGGATACGCATCGAAGCTGCCACCCAGATGAAGTCGGTGCTGGGTGCTGAGGAGAAACCCAACTGTCTGATCATCGACGAGATTGATGGCGCGCCCACTGTGAGGCCTCACCCGGGCTTATGTCTTTGAATCACAGAATGGTTGGGTTGGAAGGGACCCCAAAGCCTTCTAGCACCATCCCTGTTATGGGCTGAGTGCTCCCCACCAGGTGTCCTGGGTTCATCTGTGGCCTGGGGCACCCACAGCTCTGGGCAGCCTGTGCCTCCTCTCTGCTGATGTAGCCCAGGATAACTATTGGTCCAGGCTCATGTCTGACTTCTCATCCACTGAACTCCTAAGTCCTACCCTGCAGGGCTGTTCTCTATGAGTTCTTCTCCTGGGATTGCCCTGACCTAAGTGCAACACCCTCTGCTTGGCTGTGTAGAACCTCATTAGGTTCACATGAGCCTACTTCTCAAGCTTACATCTGGTCACCATTTGGTTAATTATTACTCTCAACAGCAAGCACTCGCTTCTTCTGTCCCTCCGTTTCTCCCAAGGCTTCCATCACTGTGCTGCTGAGCATCATTAACAGCAAGGAGCCCGAGGGTGAGGCGGCAGCGGGTGGAGGGCGACGGAGAAGGCGAGAGGGCAGCCTGCTGCTGCGGCCTGTCATCTGCATCTGCAATGACCAGTGGGTGTCAGGAGAGAAGCTGGGACCCCTGCACTAAGGGTGGCTCTGGTGTCAGAATCATGGAATGGTTAACTTGGGAGGAACCTTAAAGATTGTAGAACCATAGGGTGATTGGGTTGGAAGGGAGCTTGTTAGAACTGTGGAATGGGTGGCTTGGAAGGGACCTTTATAGATCATAAAATCATAGAACCATAGCATGGTTGGGTTGGAAGGGACCTTGTAGCCCCCCCATCCCCAACCCTATGCCATAGGCTGGCTGCCATCCTTTTCCCCCACTCTCCCCCCCGCTTAACTTCAGCACAGGCTGCCCAGGGCCCATCCATGGCCTCAGGCACCTCCAGGGATGGGGCACCCACAGCTCTGGGCAGCAGTGCCAGCCCTTCACTGTCCTCTGTCCCTGTGCCAGGTATGTCCCTGCTCTCCGACCACTGCGGCAGCAGGCATTCCTGCTCAGCTTTCCCCAGACAGCACCATCCCGGCTGGCCCAGCGCCTTGGGGAGGTATGGAGCAGCCCCAGCACCACTCCCTGCATGGCTGCATGGGCAGGAGCAGTGCTCACTTCCCTTCTCCCACAGATTGCCCAGCAGCAAGGCATGAGGGCAGACATGGGAGCGCTGCTGGCGTTGTGTAAGAAGACGGAGAATGACATCCGCTCATGCATCAACACCCTGCAGGTATGTGTGGAACCAGGGGCTGGGGAAGGCAGCACCAATCTTATGGGGAGTGGCTGAAGGAAGTGGGATGGTTCAGTCTGAAGAAGAGGAGGCTCAGGGAGACCTTATGGCTCTCTGCAACACCCCAAAAGGAGGCTGTGGCAAGGGGCGGTTGGCCTCTTCTCCCAGGTAACAGCAATAGAACGAGAGGGAATGGCTTTCATGTAGTGCCAGGGGAGGTTCAGGTTGGATACTGGGAAACGTTTCTTCTTTGAAAGAGCAATTGGGTGCTGGCACTGCTGCCCAGGGAGAAGCTGGGATCACCGTCCCTGCAGGTGTTCCAGAACTGTGGGAGATGTGGCACAGAGAGATGTGGTCAGTGAGCGTAGTGGGTTGTGTTGGTATTGGACTTCGGGATCTTGGGGATCTTCCCCAACCTCAATGACTCTATGGTTGTATTCTTTATTGTGTCTTGTTGCAGTTCCTGCACAGCCGAGGTCAGAAGGAGTTGGATGTGCGGGTGGTGCAGACGATGAAGATTGGCCTGAAGGACCAGAACAAGGGGCTCTTCTCCATCTGGCAGGAGATATTCCAGCTCCCACGAGTTCAGAGGTAAGAGGGGAATTTATTGGCTGGCACGTGCTGTATTGTGAGCTCTTCATTCAGAAGCTGCAGCAGAGAAGCCTGAAACATCCTGGAGACCAGGCTCTGTCTCAGCAGATCTGTGTGTTCCACATGCACCCAATATTTGACATAGGCTGCCCAGGGGAGTGGTGGGGTCACCATCCCTGGAGGTGCTCGAGAACTGTGGATGTTTGGTACTGAGGGACATGGATTGGTGAGGATGGGTTGGTGGTCGGACTTGGTAATCTTAGAGGGCTTTTTCTAACCTTAATGGCCAGATGCCCTGTACCAGTTCAGGCTGCCCAGGGCTGCTTCCAGCCTGGCCTTGGGCACCCTGAGGGATGGCTATGGGCAGCTTGTGCTCACCCTGTCCTTCCTGCTCTCCACAGGCACCACATAGGGATGGATCCCTTACTGCCCCACCATCTGCTGGCAGATGAGGATGAGGCATCACACCTTGGGGTGAGGACTGCCCTCACTGCCTCTTCTCACCGCTTCCACCACGTCCTGCACCTCGCCAGCTCCTCAGGGGAGCAGGAGAAGCTTGCCCAGGTTGGAAAGCTGAGCATATGAGTATTGCCCTTGCTGACTGGGGATGGGATATGCAGTGCTGGGGCTGAGTTCACTGTGGGATTCTCAAAATCCCGATGACTTTGATCCATCCCTCATCCCACTGTGTGGTCACTTGCAGGGTCTCTATGAGAACTTCCTGAATATGAAGCTGAGGGACTCCAGTTTCAGCTCGGTGTGCCTGGCCCTGGAGTGGCTGTGCTTCTCCGACATGCTGGGCAGAGCTGTGCTGCACAGGCAGAGCTTCCAGCTGATGCGCTACCTGCCCTTCTTGCCCGTGGCATTCCACATGCTCTTTGCAGCCACCAGCATCCCCCGGCTTTCTTACCCCAGCAGCCATCACGAGGTGAGTACTGGGAGCACACAGAGCTGGTGGTACTTCATTCCTCCCGGGGACGTGGCTGAGCTGTTCCTTCTCTCCCATCCCTCTCTGCAGGCCCTGGCTAAGCTGAACCACATGCAGAACCTCATGGTGTCCATGGTGTCAGGGATCACACCCAGTGCCCGCAGCCGTGCCGGGCAGCAGTCCCTTGTTCTGGAGGTGCTCTGCCTGCTGCTGGACATCATTGCGCCCAAACTGCGGCCGGTGAGTATTCCACTTTGTGAGTGGCTCCCAGCCTGGGCTGTGTCCCTGTTCTGTGCAGCCAGGCAGGGCTGCTATATACACTGTTATATCCCGTATTTGGGGTTAGCATGAAATTGGAGGGGAGGTGGCACTGGGACCCCCACACATGAGGTTGGGGGCTTGGCTCATGGGTGAGGACTTCAGGGCCCCATGCTGGGTGTAGTCCTGTGGTTTTGCCCCATTGCACTTCTGTGTGTGTCTCCCTTGGGCTGGTGGAGGAGAATCCTCTTCTCTGTGCCCTATTAGGTGTCCCAAATGGGAAGCAGAACTTCTCCCTGCTCTGATCTCTGTGGGTATATAGGGAGCTAAACTTTCCTCCTTCCTACTGTGATCCTTGTGGGTATTCATTGTCTGCTCTCATTCGCTGTCTGAGACAAGAAGCTGCTGTGGGTTATCTTGATGCTGGGATGCTGCTCAGGGTGAGCTGTGCTCTCACTGCGCCCCACAGGTGAACACACAGCTCTACAGCCTGAAGGAGAAGCAGCAGCTGGCAGCACTCATCAGCACTATGCTGGCCTATAACCTCACCTACCACCAGGAGCGCCTGCCTGAGGGCCAGTATGTCTACAAGCTTGACCCGTGAGTCCCAAAGGTTGGGAGAGAGTGTTTGGGCTGAAAATAACCTTGATAATGGATTTCTGGGGCTGATTTTTTTTAAAAGGAAAAGCCCTGTGCCCCCTGGGTTGGCTCAGGGCTGCTTCTGGTGTGGTGTCTCCCCTTGGTCAGTGGCAGGCTGGCGCCAAGGCAGGGCTGTGCTGCTGTTAATCAGGCTGGGAGAAAGGAGGCTGCTGTCCTGGGCTCCCAGCAGGGTTGTTGTGAGCTGGCAGTGGAGGGGCCGGGGCTGACAGCAAGAAACCCAGGTGTATTGCAGGCTGGGAGCACCTGTGTGCTCAGTTAACAGGAATTGGGGTATGCAGGGTGCTGTGGGTGCTGGCCCTGCTCCTGCAGGCTGCTGGGTGTCCATGGGGTGGAGGCTGCATGGGGATGAGAACACAAGTAGCAGCCTTGGGTTTATTTGCTGACTGTGTTCTTAGCGTGTCATTGTCCTATTCAGCTCTTTGCTATGCTGGACCCAAAGGGCTGTGCACACTCCTGGGCCTTTGGTGACATAGCACAGAGCAGACCGGAGCTGGGAGCAATGCTAATGTCTTCCTGCTACAAAGTTAATTACAAAAATTAGCCTCTGTTAAATCAAGCAGCTGTATCTAATTACAGAGCAGTGCTTTATTTTATTTTTCTCTGCACAGAAACGCCCACAGGACTGCTGTGGTGGGGGCATGGCCTCCCTGTGCTGCCCACCCCCTGCTGCTCAGCCCACCCTATGCCATGGCAGTGACTGCCCCATGTCCTCATGGCACCCTGAAGTCCCCTCTTAGTGTCTCTGGTTGAGCAGAGCTGTTCCAGCAGCAACACCTTTTGTTTGCTCTGAGCTGTCACAAATGCAAAGCCAGCCGAGGGCAGCGCTCTGCTCAGCAGAGACTGCAGCTCATGGGAAGGGTTGCGCTGCTGCTGGAGCCTGAGCTGCGGTGCTGTGACTTTGGCTTTCTTATGGCAATCTGCTCAGCACAGAGCATTGCATGATTTCCTGTTCCTCCACTAAAACCAAGCTGAAAAGCACATAATCTCCTCAGGATTGTCATTGAGCTGCAGGGCAGCACAGCTCTCCCTGTCCTATGCTGTTTGCTGGGTGTCTTTGCACACTGATGTTAACTGTGCTGGCCTGAAGAGGGCGGCAATGGGGAAACTGAGGCATCTTCTCCACAGTGGGGTGGGGAGAGGACAGGGCTGGAAGTCAGATCTTGCTGTGTTAAACTCCTCTATGCAGTAAGTCCTGCTGAGCTCAGTCTGCCCTTCTGATTTGTGCTCAGTGTGGATTCTCTGTTCATGAGGGATTGACATTCTCCCCTCCTTCCTGCAGGAATGTGGAGGATGTGTGCAGGTTCCCTGACCTGCCAGCCCGCAAGCAGCTCACCTACCAGGCCAAGCAGCTCATTGCCCATGAGATCGAGATGGAGAAGATGCGGAGGACTGAGGCAGTGCTGCAGGCATGGAACCTCAATGAGGTGAGGAGGGAGAGGGGGTGGGCTGCTGGGGAGGTGCAGCCCCTGCAGGTCTTGGCCTGGGGTGCAGGTGGGCACTGTGATCATAGATAGGATTGTTAAGGTTGGAAAAGTCCTCTGAGATCATCGAATCCAACTGTGAATGAGGCCCTTAGGGCTGCTGAGTGGATGGGGTCACTCAAAAGCAGCAGAGGCCCCAAAAGGAGTGTGGGGGTGGGCACAGCTGGAGGGTGCCTCTGCCCGCGGATGGCAGCAGAGGTACAGCTGCAGGCTTTGTGCTCTGTACATGGAAATCCAGGATTAACTCCCCCAGTCCCTCCCCCCAACGCTGCATCTGCCTGGGGCTTGCAGGGCAGCACAGCAGCTAACCCAGAAGCAGAACAGAGGCCACTCTCTGTGAGTTAAAGCTCAGAAACCTTCACTTTTCTTAACCAGCACTGTAGTAAGATGGGAATTTCACTTCCCCTGCCTGTGCACATCTTCCCTGGGTTGCCCGGGCTCTGAGAACCTGATGGAGCTGTGGGTGTCCCTGTTCAGTGCAGGGAGCGTGACCAGCTGGCATTTAGAAGTTGTTTTCAACTCCAAACCATGTAGCTCTGCCTGCTCTGCGTGGTGCCAGGGGATAATTGGTCCCTGGGAGCCCCTTCTCCCAGTTTCTCTGGGGACACCCATGTCTAGAACCCTCTCTGGGGGTTTCTTGTTTACGTGGTGCCAATGCATGGTCCCCATGCAGGATGCCCCAGGTGCTGCCTTGGGCTCATCTGGAGCTGAACCTGATGACAGATCCTTCCCAGGTCCTCGAGGTACTGCAAACCAAATAGGTGGCAAGTAATAGACCCATAGTGGGCTTTTTGTCCATAGCACACACAGAAGAGCATTTGTCTGTAACAAAACCATGAAATCCTGTGTTTCCTGGGTGGGAACAAGCAGGTATTTGTGTGCAGTATGGTAACATCCACACACACACACAGTTCTGAGGGCTTTCCCCTTTCCTGGGTCCCCCCATGGGCTGTGCTCAGAGCTCTTCTCCCTGCAGGAGCCAATGGAGGTGGGGGATGTGGAGATGGGGGCTGGAGGACCGCCAGCGCCCCACAACCATCAGCAGCGCCTGGAGCACATCGTGAAGAGGGCAGCGGTGCGGGACAAGGTGAGGGGCTGTGACACCCCCATGACCCTCCTGTCCCACCTCCTTCCCTACTACCTCATGCAGTTCCCTACTGGAAACGTGCTCTCTCCATCGCTATTGGTGTTGTTTTTTTTTTTTCTTTGCAGTTTCTGTTAATAGAAGTGCTGTAAAATAGCTGACAGTTGGGCACTCCTTGCAGAGAGAACTTAATTAGTGTTAGTGAGGGTGGAGTGGCCTTTACTCAGCAGCAGCTCTGGCTGGGGGGATCTCTCCAGGAGCGCTCTGCATCTGCCCTACACCTGGGGCCACTGGTGTCCTGCAGGGAGCTGTGGGCACCTGGTGCAGTCCACGTCCACAGAGCCTGGAGGAGTTGGGGTGCCTTCAATGCAGCCCAAAGCACCCAAACCCATTGAGGTTGCAGATTGCTGTGCTGGAGCCAAGCCCTGGGCCGCTGCCCCGTGTCCTGGGCTGAAGGTGGGGCTCTGCCCATCAGCAAAGCAGTTTGTCTTTTCCTCCTGATTTTTGAATGTTGTTTGCATTTTACTAAGGCCTTCCTGCAGGATTTGCATGCAGGTCCTGCTCTGTAGCTTCCTCCCACCATGGGATTTTGCATGGATCAATGAGCACAGAGGGCTGGAGCAGCTCAGTGTGGGCAAGGAGAGGCTCCTGTAGCTGCCCTCTGCCTCGGTCATTTCTCTTTGCCTATTTCTCTGTGTGTGCTCTGCACCCAGGCATTGCAGGGCTGCCCTTACTGCTGCCTCTTCTCCTTTTTACAGCCTGAGACCGACTTCTTTGGGCGGCCAATCCAACGGCAGCAATCAGCTCCAGCCCCGGGTAGGTGGCAGAGGGATGGGGTGGCCCCTTGTACCACCTTGTAGCAGGAGGGGCTGTGTGTGGGGTGTGGGTGAAGCAGCAGGAACGTGCAATGGGAAAGGTCTTTGTCCCCATGTCCTCCTGCCCTGCAGAAGCTCAGCCCTCAGAGCACGATGCCATCGAGAGGCAAATGGGCAAAGCTGTGGGCCGCAGTGATGTGTGGTTCCGCTTCAACGAGGGGATGTCCAACGCCGTGCGGAGGAACCTCTACATCAGGGACGTGCTGTAGCAGCCAGGAGACTGAGCCAGGGCATGATAGAGGGAAAGGAGAAGTTGCCTTCTGGCTTCCTCGCCCTTACAGGGGGTGAGGGATGGTGCTGATGTTTTTCTTCTTATACTTTTATACTTTATTATAGTATTTTTTTTT
>PPHD01028467.1:0-10874 GCA_002909625.1 Bambusicola thoracicus
ATTAGATCCGTGACACTGAGTTTTAATGCTATCTATTCCCTTTTGCAGGCCTCAAATCTTGGTACGTTAGGAAGAGTGTTTCTAGTCCTGCTGCAATTAATGCTTTCCTTTGCCTTCCTCTGTTTCTTTCATTCTCTGGGTTTCTTTTGCCCTCAGCTACGTCTATTTCAGTCTTCCCCTACACAGGGTTGCTGTACCACGTACAAGAACACATGTAGAGCAATCGGCGCAGTGCTCTTCAAGGCTCCTTCGATACGTTAAAATAGATCCTAGTTAGTGTGTGCAGCTGTGACCAGCTGGTTCTTCGTGCCTTGCTTTTTGCAACACGGAGAGGACTGTGCACTCCAGAATGTAAACAGCGTGTAAGTTTTTTTTAAACAAATTCAAATCCTACTCTTTTCAAAATCTTTCTGACACAGCTATCGGTAGTTAATGCTTAGTGCTACTCTTCTTGCCGTGCTGCAGAAATCAGGTTCAGCACAACTTTCTGTTTCCTTCAAACACTGACAAATTCGTATGGTCTGTGCTCAGCCTTCCTCCAAAAATGCACGTGATGAAGGTGTTTAAGCATAAAATTACCCCCAAATGCCGTTACTTTTTTGTGAGCTATCAGCGTCAAGTAGAAGAAGCAGGTTTCTGTGCTAGCAACTATTGGGTTGGGATTTTTGACTTCGGAATACTTTGCTGTGGAAACAATATTGCTATGGACGTGGCACAAAACACACTTGAGATAAATCGCGTATGTTAGAGTACACAAGTCTTAATGGATTACTTTTCCATTGCTGATTTTCAATTAAGAACACCGGCTTCCTGTTTTTCTTCTTCTGAAGTCCTGTCCATCTGAGCTCTTACAGTCTCTAAAATAGCCTGTCAAAACAAGAATTCAGTGAAGTGACTGGAAAGTGACTTCTACTTAACCTTTCGTTTTATAAACAATTGGCTGAGCCATAAATAGTTGAAAACAGTCTATATTTAGGCCCTAATTTAAAGAACTGATATTTCCACATTTGCTTCGTCATAACTGATAGTAGTTGCTAAATTATGAAAGCTCATAGCTATTACAGCTGCGTGGAGAATGGCTGCATGTTCTGCCATAATGCATTCAGAAGCTCTATGCATTGTACATTTCTAATAAGGCAGTCTAGCTGCTAGCATAGGCACCGAATTACTTCAGGTCTCAATGACTGTCTTAAGCAAAGGCTATTGGCTTTTTGGAAAATAACTGAGAAGGACAGTGGAAGTACAGCAGACTTCAAAAAGTCACAAACGCACTGAGAGTGAGCCGGGAGACTGCAGATGCAGCTTGCCTGCTCTGCTGTGATGGAAAGGGAAATCTTGTTCAAAATGACTGATCAGTCATACAAGGTTTGAATAGTTCCTACAGGAGGTCAGACATTGACCGTGGTTAGACAGGAAGGAAGACTTCTGTTATTATGGGCTTAGCAAGAAGAAAGAAGATGGAGAAGTAAAAAAAAGCAAAGTTCCTTATCTTCAGAAATTGCTGATGTTTATACTTGATTTATGTCAAATATCTCATTGGTTGGTATTGGGGAACTATACCATACAGCATCTTTGTTGGTGATGCGAACAGTGGGACTGGGTGCACCCTCAGCAGGTTTGCTGACAGCACCAAGCTTTGTGGTGTAGCTGTCACAATGGAGAGAAGGGATGCCATCTGGAGGGACCTGGCCAGACTGGAGAGGTGGGCACGTATTAAGTTTGTGAAGTCCAGCTAAGCCAAGTGCTAAGTGCTACACTTAGCTCAGGGCTACCCCAAACACAAATTCAAGCTGGATGGAGAATGAACTGAGAACATCTCGGAGGAGATGGGAGTTGGAGATGTTTGTTGATGAAAAATGGAACATGGGCCAGCAGTGTGCGCTTGCAGCTCAGAAAGCCAGCTGTATCCTGGGCTGCATCAAAAGAAGCGTGGCCAGCAGAGCGAGGGAGGTGATTGTCCCCCTCTACTCCATTCCCGTGAGGCCTGACCTGCAGCACTGTGTTCAGCTTTTGGGCCCCCAATGAAGGAAGGACTGAGAACAGTTGGAACAGAGGCGACAAAGATGATCAAAGAGCTATAGTGCCTCTCTCGTGAAGAAAGGCTGAGGGACCTGCCTTGTTCTGCCTGGAGAAGACTCTGGGAAGCCCTCATTGTGGCCTATCTGTACTTGAGGGAAACTTACAAGTAGCAGGAAGACTGACTTTTTGCATGGTCTGATAGTGATAGGACAAAGGGAGAATGTTGTCAAGCTAAAAGGGAAGGTTTAGAATGGATGTTAGGTGGCAATTATTAGAGGGTGGTGGTTGCCCAGAGAGCAGGAGGTGCCAAAGACCAGGCTGGATGGGCCCTGGTGGGGGTTAGACCTGCCCAGAGCAGGGGTAGGAGCTGGGTGGGCTTCAAGGACCCTTCCAAGCTAAACCATTCCACAGTAAGATATCATCTTCTGTGCCTTCCCGTGTTAAAAATAGCCTTCTTAAGATTTCAGAATTGAACTGCATACTGTAGTAAGTGGTTGTTATAGCTGGTACTTTTTGACCCCTATCTTAGTGCATCTTACAGATTACTGTGTTTATGTAGTTGTTCTCCAAAAGCTACTTGTGAGGCAGAACACTTTGTTTGCTTTTACTGTCATTTCGTGTTGTTAGCTATTAAAAGAAGGAGGAATACTACCTCAAAATGAACCTACGGGTCTGAAGGGTTATATAATTACTTTGCCTTTTCTCTCTAACATAATGCCAACCTTCTTTTTCAGAGCCATGGTGTCATGGAAAGGAATATACTTCGTAGTTGCACTGTTTTTGGGAAGTTTTTTTGGAAGTATTTTCATGCTCGGTCCTTTTCTACCTTTGATGTTTATCTCCCCGGCCTGGTATCGCTGGATCACCGACCGCATTGTGGCCACCTGGCTCACACTTCCAGTGGTAAGTTACAGTATGAACCAAGTTCTGAGCAACTGTTCATTTTGCTTACTAAAGCTTTTTTTTTTTTTAATTTAAAATAATTATTTTTAAAACAGACCATAACTTTCTTAACAATCTATGAAAGGTAATACTTTAGCTCCGTGAATGTTGGCTGTATTCCTGCCTACAGTCCCTCTCTTCTACAGCTTAATGTATAGATAAATTACCACTGTGTGTTGATTGTACTCTTGATAAGGCCTTCCACTGTCAAATGCTGATCTGAGAAGGGTGGGTGAAACACTAACAAGCAAAAGGTTCTTTTAAATTGCAGAGATTCCTAAATGACTCCTCTTGTAAACTTCTGCTTCCAACTGTGCTTCAGGTATCTAATTACAGAAGTTATTTACTGTCTGGCATGCCGTTGCTGCCCTTCACTGTTCTCTTACTTTATCCTCATAGAATTTAGTTCATCTAGTTGTGTTATAGACAAATGGTCTCAGGTCAGAAAGAAGAAATTCCCCTAGAAATAAAGTTGTCCTCACACTGCATCAACTTTGTAGCTGGGGGTCTCTTCTTTGAACTCTTCCTGTAGAAAGGTGATATGCATAGGGTCTCTCTCTTCGTCTGTTCTCTGGAAATCAAGGGACTTTGTTCCTCTGCCTTTTAAGATTTGCTTTTCTGAGGTAAGATCCTATATTGGTGCTCAGAAATGCATATCTTGTGACATAACTGAAGGTTATTACATATCAGATTGTGTTTTTTTCTACTTATGTTCAGTGTGTTTCGAAGTGTTGCGAGGTGCTTCATCTAAAATTATGCCCTTTTCTCCTTTACTAAATGCAATGAAATTAGGAGGTAAGCATCAATTATCAGTGAAGAGAATATAGGGACTGTTATTTCTTGCTGTGATGAAATATAGCTGAGTGCTGATAGTGTCACAAGCTTGATCCTTGTTGAAAAGCTGTTTTTTTAAAATTAGGAAACAGATTTGCTTACCAGTGATAGCGCGTGTGAACAAATGAAGTGATGTCACTGAGATTAATTTGCATCGATGACAGACTGTTGCTTTTCTTTTGTGAGTAAAGTCATCAAATTAGATGTATTATTTGTAGGCTTTGCTGGAAATGGTGTTTGGTGCCAAGGTGGTTGTCACCGGTGATGGATTTATTCCTGGAGAAAGAAGTGTCATTATCATGAACCATCGCACACGAATGGACTGGATGTTCCTGTGGAACTGCCTGCTGCGATACAGCTACCTCAGACTTGAAAAAATCTGTCTCAAATCCAGTCTCAAAAGCATTCCAGGATTTGGTAGGTCACTAAATCCTTTAATTGGAAGGGAAGATCTGTTCAGAAATTCCTTTGCACAGCATGCTTAAGCATTTATTCATAAAAATATTGCTACTTTACTTACTGAAAGTGAATTTCAAATTGTAAATTTGATAATTTCAGCATTATGAGAAAAGATTTCAAAATTCTTTTCAATGTCTTTTCAACACTTTGGCTTTGGTGGTACATCATCCCATACTGCACATGCTCTCACTAGTCTTTCTTCATTATCCGGTTTATACTATTGAGGAGATTAGAAAATAGAAAGGGAAAGCCCCCCAGGCAACTGCAAAGTTGATACTAATTTCAATAGCTGTAATTTTGAAATGAACTTGGTTGCCCCAAATACGCTGTGCAGGACATGAAATAATCAGTATTTACAGTGGCATGGGATTGGAACGGATCTGAGTTGCACATATTCAGAGAAATCATTTTAGATATGCCAAAAATTGCTGCCTAAATGGTTTCTGAACAAATCGACAGACTTATCTGAAATAAAAGCGTCCCTTTTGTATTTTATTTATCTCTTAGATTTATTTGCTGTTTTATACAAAACCAGCTTGGGCAGGACATGCGTCAACTTTATGATGTTGAAAGAGTAACCTTATTTATGGTTCCCTTTTGTCAGGCCATTTATCTGAACAGATAATTCTGGCAGGATTCCATAAGGAGGAACTCTCATACTGTTATGCTGATACTGCATTCACTTGCTGGGTATTTAGTCCTAAGTAAGAGCTGCATCTAGGTAACCTACTTTTTTTTCCTAATATTCAAGCATGGTCAGTTTTACTTGACAAAAGACATAGCCTCTAGCATTACAGGAAATGAGAAAATATGTATTTAGATAAATGTTTTCATAACGCAGTGGGGATGTTTTGAAGTCTTGGAATCGGCTGCATATGCGTCTTTTAAAAGAAATGTTGGAAGATGGAATCCAGGATAACACTCTGCAAGTCTGATAGATTAATCTCTTCAAAAGAAGCGTGTTTTTCTATTTATTTTTTTTTTTTGTAACTAAGCATGTGTGTGCCTGCTTAGTATTGGAATGCCTTTAATAAAATTTGAAGGTCAGCTCAAGAGTCTGGGATGTTATGTATGCCTGGCGAAATTTGGCTCCTGAAAACGCATCAAGTTGCTCAGAAGTTCTTCAATCCTCAGTACGTAAACTTAGCATATCTAAGAGATGTGATGAATGAGCTCTGACAAACACAGTTGCGGCAGATCAGTGCTCCCTGCTCACAATAGCATCTTTGTTCAAAGTCTGACTTAGGTACGTAAGCCACTAGTGGCATTCTGGATTTGTACTGTTAACTGCATTGGTTGAGGTGGTACAAACAGATACTTCTGTTGTTCTTGTTATGGGATGACAGTTTCTGGCAGTAGAGTGGATGCCTGGATCTGTCGTGTTATGAACCTCTAGTTAATGTGCCAAGTCCCTAGATATCCTCTGCAGTATATGTGCTTTGAGTGATTTTGATTGCAGTGTTGAGTATTTTAGCTTAATTTTTAGTAAACTATTAATCTCATTTATGACAAGAGGAAATTCAGCCAACCCACATCCTTTACTCAAGCCGTAATTTGATAGTCTAAGTCGTGAATGATAAGCATCTATTCAACTGCAGTATATCTAAAAAGAGGCCTTAGAAATTAAAGTCGTCCTGTTCAGTCAGCCTGTATTTTGGGTAGCAGATTCTTGCAAAAATGAAGTATTCCCAATAGAGGGCAACTGGAACGTGAGACTCTTGGATTAAATGAAGTTTGACAAAAGAAGATTTCATCATGAAATGATGTTTGGAGTGGATGTTGATGTGGAAAATGGTGTCCATAAAGAACAACCCTGCATCAGTAAAAGTAGAGTTTCTCCTACTTAGGTCTAATGGCACTGCAGTGTTAGGTGATAGACCTTCAGTAGGCCTTAGTCAGATGTTGTTGTTTGTTGAAGTGTGTTCTGTGGTTTTTACATAAACATTTTGCTCATTCTATAAGTTTTAAGGCCAGAACATAGCTTGAAAACCAAGTGGACAGTTTCAGTGCACTGCAGCTATGATTTGTACATTACGTATTCATCATTAAGATATGTATGACATTATGCTACTCCGAGTGGTGTATACAATAGGTAAAGCCAGGCTGTGTGAATGGAAATAGATCCAGAGTCCTTGCCATCTCCTTTGTAGGTGAAAAATGTAAAGGTATCGTATTTAATAAGCCTATATTACAAGTAGGCAATTATTTCCAGTTCATTATAATTAAAATCAGAAGAGAGAGTATTTCAAGGAGAAGTATCGAGTCACTTATCTAGTTGTCAAGTTATTAATTCTTTGCATTCCAATATATCCAAAAACTTTAACTTGATTAAATGTGAGCCTTAAATAAAAGAAACTCAGCAGAAAAACAGATGGTCCTTTCTTCCTGGAACTGTACCTTTGGCTTGATAAATTGTGTGCAGTAAAGTTTTTGAAAAGTGGTATTAAATTTCAGAAACATTCTTGCAGCATTTCAGTACAACTTGCCCAGGCTGGAGTCTCAGGAGAGCACTGCTCCGCTCTGAGCTGTTGCTGCAGTTTCTCATATGACATCATCAGCAATTACTGACATATTCTGCAATGTCAGTTTTCAAGGAGAATTTCTAATAGCACTGTCAGTTTCCTGCACAGCTGACAAGATGGGACTTTTCTACAATTATAGATCCACACAATTTATATTTTCCATTAAAAAAAGAATGGCAGAGGAAGTGGTAGAGGTTGTGATGCTCTCGTGTTCAACATACGCTATGGAATACATAATGTCCAGGTAGGTGCCGAGGAGCATACACAGTGATGTCAGATGACCAGGTAATGACTAAGTGATGAGTTAGTTGCATCCTTTCGTATTTTCTAATAGTTTAATTTGTACAAGTCTTGATTTGATATGAATTTCAAAGGAACTAGAGATGTATTTCAGTGATTGGCAATTTGGATGTGCTCATTGTTCTGACTAGGGTTTTTAACTCTTGGTGGGCTTGCAGTAATACATCAATTTTAGTGCCTAAATGTGCCTCAGCATTTGTCCAACAAAAATCAATCCGTTTTTTCATTAAATTTGATCACTCTCAGATAAATGGGTGGAAAAATGAGAGGGTAACTAGAGGTAACGTAACAATTCATGGCTGCTATGTGAGTTAGTGTTCATCCTGGTTTTGCTTAGCAGAATGGAAAAGATAACATGGTACCTGAATGCACAAATGTAGAGTATGAAGGTGCCTTAAGCACCATTGATGGACAGGTCTTGAAGACTTACCATTTTAAAAAATGTTCACTGAGACTGCTAAGGCAGCAAGCTATACCTGGAGTGTAGTGGGGCAGAAAGGTCAAAGTGATAAAGGGAAAAAAAAACCACAACAAAATAGGCAAAACTGATAAACCCAGAGTAGTTAGGATCAGAGCTAACTAACTCTGCCCGGATCTTCATCTCTGTACGCAAGTAATTGCATGACTAATACTGCTCTTACATAGACTGTAGGATGAAGCTTTTTGGTTATTTACCACTTGTCTATTCACTCAAGTTTGTAACTCTCGGAGGCTCAAGTTAGATTTGGCCCTTGTTCTGTTAAGTATGGGGGAGAAGAGGATTTGTGATCTGTTTCAGCACTAGGCTTGGCCCCACCAGTATTCTACTTCATGTCTGCAGGTCCATTATAGCTGTCCGTGTGTGTGAGCTTAGCCTGAAGCAAATTCAAAGTAATTTGAGCCATCTTAGTTTTCAATGAAGAAGGACAAAACAACTCCAATTATCCTGCATTTGCCATGGGCTAAGAGCATACATACAGTCAGTTGTGATGGGTCAGCTGTCTTGAAGTAAAATATTGGTGTAGCTAAGCTTAGAAAATGTTATCACTTATCCGAAGTACGGTTACAGCAGAACACTGCAGGGAAGCTGTATGCATTTGTATTGGCACCAGAGTGCTCGTGCTACTTGCAGCTGCTTCTGTAGGTGAGTTTGTGAATACTTCAGCATAAAGCGTCTTTGTTCAGATTATAGTGGATTGGCATTCAAATTCTTATCAGTAGAGCATACTGGTCTTAAAAATTAAAACTATAACCTATTGAACTTTCTAGTATAGCTCATGTTTCAGATATCTTCGTTATGATAACATAGACTGAAATTAGAGTTGTGACATTTTGTCTTGTGGCAATTCAATTATGAGCTGCCAGACTTAATTACTTTCTAGTTTTCATCCTATGTGATTTTGAAAGTGGAAGTTAGAGAGTATGCTCTCTAATGGAAAGCACAGTTATTATTCAAGGGTGTGTGTGGCAATGGGAGGTCATCTTGCATTCCTCTAGAGATACCTGCAACCTCTATACTCTATACCTGCAACTCTGAAGTGACTGAATATCAACGTATGCAGCAGGGGGAATAAACAAGAAGAATTAGAGATGGTGTGCAGCTGGAGGATCGTGATCTCATTGCAGTCATGGAGACATGGCAGGACATGGTAGCGGAGCTGCTCTTTATGATGACCTGCTGGAGATGAGCTCTGTGGAGAAGGATCTGGAAGTTGTGGTGGACAACAGGTTGGCCACGGGCAGCAGTGTGCCCTGGTGGCCAAGAAGGCCCGTGGAATCCTGGGGTGTGTTAAAAAACAGCATGGCCAGCAGGTCAAGGGAGGTGATGCTGCTCATCTGCAGTGCCCTGGTAAGGCTACATCTGGAGTAGCCTAGAGTCCACTTCTGGGCTCCCCAGGTCAAGAAAGACAGGGCGTCCTAGAGAAAGTCTGGTGAAGGGCCACAAAGATGGTTAGGGGCCTGGAGCATCTCCCTTATGAGGAAAGCCTGTGAGCGACCTGGATCTGTTCAGCCTGGAAAAGACAGGGAGGAGATCTTATAAATGCTTATAAATACTTAATGGGCAGAAGTCAAGCAAATGGGGCTAGGTTCATTTCAGTAGTGCCCGGTGACAGGGCAGTGGGCACAAACTGGAATAGAGGAAGTTCCATGTTGAATGCGAGGAAACACTTCTTTCGTGTGAGGGTGACAGAGCTCTGGAACAGGCTGGCCAGAGAGGCCATGGAGTCCCCTTCTCTGAGGATACTCCAAACCTGTCTGGATGCTTTCCTGTGCAAACTGCTGTAGGGAGCTGCTGTAGTAGAGGTTGGACTTGATAATCTCTAGGGGTCCCTGCCAAGTCCTACAATTCTATGATTTATTCATAAAAAAGACAAGTGTGGAAGACTTTCTTGAAGAAGCAGCATTAAGAGTGAGGGAACGATTATACCTGGTAGCAAAAATGTAACTTCATTTGCTTGCAGCTCTGCATGCCTTGTTTTTCATGTAGGAGGAAAAAAGTCTTAGGTGCCCTATCCCCAGTTTGATCTAGTTTTTACTGGATTACTCAGGGAACAAATCATAGGAATATTTTCAGATGTATGCAACAGAAATTCTCCCAACTCTATCAGGAGAAATATATGCTGCTCTATTTCCATTAAAACTTTCCTTATCCTTTATCTATAATAAAAATTCTAGTCTCTCTCTGCCACCTTTGCCACTCCCAGACAAACATCAAAAGGGTGAGATCAGATTATAACCTTTCTCATTCTCTCCATTGTACAAATGGCAGTTAGTGAAGAGAGTGTTTACTTTGTCTGAGCTCACCTAATAAATACAGCATGATTTGCACGGCCTGTTTTCCCAATTTCCATTCCTTTGCTGTTATCACTAGGTCATGCTGCTCCTGCACCTGTATAGATCATCTCCTCAGACCCAGTTACCTGGGGGTAAGGTCTTTCTCCGCCCATTGTTTCTCAGCTTGGCTGGTTCTACCCTCACCTGGCAGCGCCAGACACAGCCTGACTGAGGATGTGGGTTGAGAAGGCTCACTTTTGTGGGACCATAGTGCAGAGATGCAGCTTGAGAAGTCAATCATGCCGCCTTCTGCTTTCTGGTTAGGCAGCCAGTACATCTTGTAGTCTTTACTTTTATATTCTTCCCATAAGGACGTAGAGCATCTGAAGAAGATGCCAGCCAATGGAAAAGGTATCTCTCATCCTTTTGAACACTTAAGTTTTCATGCACTATTTCACTGTATTGCTGTATTTTATAAAACCTTAGAAGCAGCAGCCTTTCTGCCATTCCAGATGCTAACCCTTTGCTTTAGCTGCAAATAATGTTATGTTATTATGACTTCATACAGAACATCAAATCAAATTTTAAACGTTATTTTAGGATAGATGTTGTAACTGAATAGGTTTAATGTTCCTTAGCAGTAGCTAAAGCATTTTAGTGCGAGGATCATTTGGAAGTAGCACTAATACAGTAGTTATCTGATTGTCCGTATTAAGTAAAAATAATACAATTTAGCAAATATAGAACGAATGTTTGAGTATTAAGTGTCCAAAAAGGATATTTCTGAACCACGATTAAGGGACTGAATATTGAAAGAAGCCACTGTATAAGTATACTGTGCATCTACTTGTATCCTGTCTTTTAATTGTCTTACAATTCTGTGTTTCTGGCATCACCAGTTGTTCACTCAGTTGTTTAAGTAAGAAAAAAAGTTTGTTTCACATGCATCGTAGTAGATTGCTATTGGTCCAAGTGAGAAGTAGGCTATGGAGGAAATGCATGTGTAAAATCTGAATGTAAACTGAATGTCACTGCAAAAATAAC
>PPHD01028468.1:0-10873 GCA_002909625.1 Bambusicola thoracicus
CATAAAAGGTCTGGGTTCATCTTCCTCTGCCAGATAAGTCCTGTGCAACTTGAGGCCCTGGGTGGTTATAGCAAAAGGCTACGAACAAATCAGAAGCAAAAATCACTAACAAACCACTGACTTGCAGTAGCTTTATCAGAGTACTGTGTTCAGTTTGGGATTCTCACTACATGAAAGACATTGAGGCACCAGAGCATGTCCAGTGAAGGGCAGCAGAGCTATGAGGGATCTGGAGCACAAGTGTGATGGGGAGCAGGAACTGTTCAGTCTGGAGGAGACACAGGGAGACCTTACCATGCTCTACAACTGCCTGAAGGAAGGTTTTGATGAGGTGGGGGTTGGCCCATGCTCCCAGTAAACAGTGATAGGGTGAGAGGGAATGACCTGAACTCATATTACTGTTTTTATATGTCTTAGGAGCTAAGCTGTATTCATAGGATGATTGCAACCATTTGCTGGACCATCTGTCTTTCAGAACTATTAAAAGCCTAGATGGGTGATTCTGTAATTTGGAACTAGGTATTTCATTCTCTTGAATTTACTAATGTCAGTCAGAATATAGCTCACTTCTATTTTCAATAATTATGATCTAATTACCTCAGCCAAGCTGTGACATCTCAGTAGGAATAAGCATTTTTGTGATGCTTACTCAGTCAAGGGACACCTAGAAAGGATTGTGCATAAATAACCTATCATGTATGAGTGTGACTGTGTAACCAGGATCTTTGAAATTAAGTGGATAGGGAACATATTTCATAAGAGTCCTTCTCATTTTTAAGGATGAACATGTCCATGGTGTGGTGGGGAAAAGCCTCTGCATCTCCCTGAGCACCATAGGCTGTGTGGACACATCACAGAAGAACAGAAAACCTTTGGCTGGAATTTCCTAGCCCAAGCCTGTGCCAGACAGGGGCAGGACACAGTTACATCAGGCTGCTGCCGGCCTCATCCAGTCCAGGTGGACTGGCTGGAGATCACACAGCCTGTCTGGTCCATATTCCAGTGCTTTATCAGTCCTATTGTGAAGATTATTTTTTTTGTTAGATCTAATCAGAATTTCCCATGTTGAAACTTGTCACCATTACACTTGCCCTTTGCTGTGCATGAAGGATCGACCAAGAAATCTTTCTCTGTCCACAAAAGACCTACCAAAAAAAAGAGAGAGGAAAAAAAAGGAACATGAGAGAAACTCCCATTCATTACTTGCGTCCATTTAGAAGTTGCTTGTAAATTATTATCAGAGTCAAGCTCTTTTTTTATTATCAGCTATTTTTAGCTGTCTATCTATAATTTTATCAATTATTATCAGAGTCAAGCTCAAATACAATATGTTTCTGGTGTATATACAGTTGTCCTTCTATGGTTCTTAACTCATAGAATCATAGAGTAGCTTGGGTTGGAAGGGACCTCAGGGATCATAAAGCTCCGCACATGCAGGGCCACTAACCTGCACATTTAATACTAGACCAGGCTGCCCAGGTTCCCATCCAACCTGGCCTTGAACACCTCCAGGGACAGGGCATCCACAGCCTCCCTGGGCAGCCTGTGCCAGCACCTCAGCACTCTCTTGGTAAAGAACTTTCCCCTGATATCCATCCTAAATCTTCCCTCCCTGAACTTGAAACCATTTCCCCTTGTCCTGCCATTATCTACCCTTGAAAAGAGTTGACTCCCTTCCTGTTTGCAAGCCCCCTTTAGGTTCTGGAAAGCTACAGTGAGGTCACCCTGCAGCTTTCTCTTCTCCAGGCTGAACAAACCCAGCTCCCTCAGTGTGTCTTCATAGGGGAGGTGCTCCAGCCCTCAATCGTCTTTGTGGCCTTCCTCTGGGCCACATGATCATTCATATTTTTTTTTTTGCACTCAATGCCCTATTCTATTCAGTTCCCGGGTTTGACAGCTTCAGAGATGAAGCCAAGGTTGTGTAGTGAAATGAATCACTGTCTTGAAGATTTGTTGTGATGCTGAGAAAGGCACTGTGAATGTTACATTAAGTGTCCCAAATTAGAAGCAGATTTGGACATTCATCTGTCTGAGTGTTGGTTCTGAATTTGTAAAGAAAGGGGAGCAGTTCTCAGTTTCCTAAGTATATTAGGAAAACAAGTTCCTTAAGTGAACAAAGCTCTGAGGTTATTGAGAGACGAATACCATAGACTGTGTCCATGCTGCAAGGAGTTGTTGAGAAGTAAAAAAAAGTGTGAAATTTATATGGGATGAAGTTAATTAGTGAAAGAGCTGCACTGTGCATACCCACCGTGTGAAATAAACTTGGTTGAAATAAATGAGATAAGGCCGTAGGCAAAACGATGCTGGGGCATGATGTGGCATCCAAATATTTAGAGCCTAAAGAGGCATCGTAAATCTTGTTTTTTTTCCAGTTCCAGAGACCTGACTTTGCAACCTCAGTTGTTTAGTACATATTTTTTAAGGTATTTAATATTATTAGTGTTAAAGCATCCCAAACTGGGCTGGCATTTTTAGAGGCCAAATGCATTAGCACTCGTCTGTTACAAACATTGCATATTCAGATGATTCATATGGTACTTTGGAGAATCAGCTGGTGATGGGTGTTTGGCTGAACATGTGGAGGTTTGTGATTTGTAGTGAAGGACAGACTAGCTGTGGATCCGAGCAGATGGTGGTCATTACTTTTGCCAAGATGTGACTGTGTTTAATTATAATGGAAGTGCTGAGGCAGATTATTTTCCTGAGCTGTTTACATATATCTTCATCACAAAGTGAGTAAGTGTTCAAGGAAGCTTTGCATGCAAAATATCAGTTCGTTTTAATCATCGCTGTATGACCCGATGTCTAATATTTAGATGTTCAAGGTCTCACGTACGTTTCTGGATAGATCCTTCACTTGGGAGCTATGGGCTGTGTTCTTCTCAATGTGCACTGGTCAGAAAGTGCAATTCAATCTGATGGAAACGGCGTTTTTCCTTGAATTCATGATGCGATAGAGTAAACTCTGTCTGCACATAATAAATATGTCTGCACACCTTAAACCTCAAATACAGCCGGCCATTTTATACCACATTATGTGGAATTATCTGTAATGCATTATGATTCCAGCACTGTTTTATGTTCGTATGCTCTCACTGGGCCATATTTTCAATTTTATGGATTATTTTATTATTGTTTGGTTAAGGACACTCAAAACTCTTTCTTTCTCTTGTTCTCATAATGCATCTTCAGTAATAGTGTGGTCTCTTGACTGCGAGTTTGTGGCTGTGGAATAATTTTTAGCAATTAAACACATTATTGATTAAACAGTTCCTTCTGTTCCATAATTCATCCCATTACACAGAGCTCAGGGAATGAAAAACAGCTGCAAAGCGGGCAAAATGTAGAGAAGACAAGCTGTGCAAAATTCTTCCCCAACCCTTTCAAAGCTGACCTTCAGCCTCAACAGCATCATGCAACCCATGATGAAGTGCTCCAGAAGAAAAACCATGTACCACGTGCAGAAATAGTGCATAAAATCAACACTGCTGGGAGCAGGGCTGATATTTTGGGGCATATACGTCTCAAAGAGTTTTTACATAGTCTAATACGAATGCAAAGGCAGTGAAACTAAACTTCTTTTCTCAGTAACAAGTTCCTTTACCTATTGCTATATGGCTTGTTTTGCTCCCCGCGGTTGCTGGACCACCACTGAAACGCAGCTCCTACCTGCCTGCCGATGTCCCTGGTACCTACCAATGTTGTGGGTATCATTCTATGCTTTTCTTATGTTTTTTAGTTATTTGTATGGCTTTTGGATTAGTAATTCTGAGCTTTTGTATATCAACACCTTACTTTTCATATATATTTGTTGGTAATAGGGGCCTCTGCTTCATCACAAAGGCTTTTTGATGTTGGTTCTTGGGCGTCTCCAGATGATGTGGTTCCTTTATACTTAGGGAATTTCACTTGTTTGAAATTAGGACCTGAGACACTTCTAATTCAGGGTGGATGCAGATTACTACAGTACTCAATGGGTCTCAGTTTGCAGTGAGGTATGTGTTTCTGGGGAAGAGGAGCAGATCAGGCACATCTGTGTAGAGTCGTTGGCATGGGAGAGGAGAATGAGATGCATAGGGGTGGTGGGAACCATGATGTCCTGCTGAGAGCACAGTGAGAATTGAGAAAATTTTCCTTTCACTCTTCTTTTAATTACACATCCAATTATAGAGCTGTGTGTCTGAAGTACCACTGAATGAGCTATTTTAATTTATGAAGTTCTCTAACAATTTGTTTAAGAGCTCCAAACACTTCCATTGTAATGTATTTTAGTGAAATAGGTGTTTGAACTACCAGCTCATAATCAAACTAGTAGTAAAACGGTACTGTAAATTACTGTAAGTAAAAAGTACTTGGGGCATCTTCTATTTTGCTATACTGTGTTTTTTTGAGAGTTATGTTTGTCTTAGCTGTAGCTGTGATATACTGCATTCTGCTTGATCTTATCACAGTTTGCACTTCCTTTTTTAAACTGAAATAACAAAAATTTACTTAGAGCTAGCAGGAAACTGTTTTTGTTCTTTGAGGCTTTGTATGCAGCTGACCTTCACTTAAGCATTTTGTGCTGTATAAATATTTCAGGTGAGTCACGAATCAGGATTAATGCATTAGCATTAGATGACTACCAAATCATTAGTAGTTCAGGATGTAATAAAGTTGCTGCCAGGGCTTTATTAAACAGGGCATGTTAGTCATTAAGATAAAGTAACGGTGTTTGTAGATGTGAGAGCAGAACCTCATTTCCTCTGAGTGTCTCATCTTAAGCGGATGGCAATGTTAGGAGTGGCAGGTAGCAAGGCAGTAAGTCGGGCATCATTTAAATCTCTATGGTGACTGAATTCTGATTAAATAACTTACTGCATCTTTTCTCAGAAGTAAGATGATCCTTTATTTTCCATTTGGCCTCAGAACTGTAATCTGGTAGTGCTAAGAGCTGATTTTTCAGAATCAGAAACAAATACTGAAAGGAGTGGAGCAAGGAAAAACTCATAGTTTGCAGCAAGTACAGTTTTTTTTTTTATGGTGGTAACTGAACAGGAATGGGAAACGAGACATTTTTAATCTATTGTCACAAACAGGAAAGAACTCCAAAACAATCTACAAATTCTGTTGCATTTGAAAACCTCCTGGTTTAATTGATACTCATCCATTTATTTTATTCATTTTTTGGGCTTGCCACACAGTTTGAGTTTTAGGTATGAAAAATAATCTTTTTTTGGAGAGGGGGGAAGAGGGGGATAGTTGCAGAAAAGTTCGCTTTGTCATCATTTTCTTTCCATTGCAGTGAATTCCCACTGATGAGGACATCAGATAGTTGAATAAATACGAGCCGTAACTTATATTCAAACAGAAACCGTCCCTGGGGGTGTTCAAGAAATGTGGAGATGTGGCACTGAGGGATGTGGTTAGTAGGCATGGTTGAGGGTTGGACTAGATGATCACAGTGATCTTTTCCAACAATTTCCAGTGATTTTATGATTCTATGATTTATTTTATGTCTTTCATCTCAAAACAAATTTTGGAGATTGAAGATTTGGATCTTCTCCTTCGTGGTACAGTGGATTTTATTCACAGGTTTCCCATCCTTACCTTGCTTCTTAAAATATCATACTATTATATAGTATTAGAAGAAAAGAAGCCCATGGTGTCTTTAGAAATGAATAGGTGGGAAAACAGTGTGTTACTGAAGAGTTTAAACTTTATGTAGATATGTTTACTGGTTGATGTCCTGGCCTTATGAATTAACCCGCGCTTTATTTTTATCAGTCTTTAGCTGAAGTAGACATTTTTGTTTGCATTGCTCATTTCTGTAAGCAGCAACTAACATGTGATTTAAATGAGCAATTTATAAGTATGTGAGTTTTACACCTTATTTCACAGTGATTTATTTCTGTGTAGAACGTGCTTTTACTACAGGTGACATTTCGACAGCATACTACAGTCTCTGGAGTCCTTGAACTCTTTCCAAGCAGTTAGCCTGCTGGGGTTTAAGCCAGTTTGGAAATCTATCTGTTGGGTTGATGGATTATAGTCCATGTAGTGAGCACTCAGCCTCCACAAGGTTCATGGCATCTTCACCTTTAAGCATCTAATTTATGTAGAAATGCCAATAAATTATTTAGAAGGACATGCTTGCAGATATCAGCAGTTCTGGAACAAGTAAGAATACTATGACTTTGAAAATCATTGAAAATGTTGGCAGATCTTCAACAATTCTGTATAGGTTCTGGCTATTTGGTATCTGAGAAGTAAAAAGCTTGTTTTCCTTTTTTTTTTTTTTATCTCCAAGATTTTCTTGTCATTTCTTTAAGAATTTAATAGATTGTTCTTGGAATAAAGTCTACATTTATTCTGGAAAGGCATTCATCCCAGAATCATGAGAGAACAGTGTGCACTCAGTATGACTTGGATATGAGCAGTTTCTTTCTTTCTTTCTCCCTGAATCTTTAAGAATTTGTTTCAGTTCTTTTTCGCTTTACACCAGGTTGCCCACCTAATGCTTCTGAATCAAACTCAAGACTTTCCCTTGGCATTGGTTTGTTTTGCTTGTAGCAAAATCAAAGCCATGTCAGGGACTTGTTGTAGCATGGGCAGCCAAGTCCTGTTGCCTGAACTGGGCTGTATTCACTTAAGGTAGGCCCATCTTTAGAGGCTAAGTGAGACTTCCAGTTAGCACAGCATGCAGTACATATGACAACTTAGAAGCTTGCCCTGGAAGCCTATGTAATCCTGCTGGGGATCTGCAAGTGTTCACTATTCAGGGTAAACACCTAAACCTGCCTGGAACATTTAAAAAGGAGTGTTTTTGCAATTGCTGAACACCTAAGTTCTTTATTAAACCAACAGGAAATTGAAAATGACCTTGTGATCACAGTGGGGGAAAATTAAGATATTTTAATACACAGGCTTACTAGAGCTTGCTTTAGAAGAAAGAAAGAGATCCAGCTGTGCTGTTTCTGTTTTGGGTTTGCAAGGTACCACCAGGCAGAAGAACATTTGCAAACTCTAGCCTTCTTTTCTTTCCCCAAAACCTTCTGCCCCCAAAATATCCCTGAAAGAAAAAAAAAAGTAATAACTTGGATTAATTTTTATTTGATTGTAGATGAGTTTTATCATTGTGCTGCCATGCTAGATTGGGTAGCACTCAGCTGCTCCTCATAGGACTAAAACTCCAGAAACACAGCTTTGATGCTGCTGGTGGCTCTGAACTTTTGCATCCATACGGTAGCTCATAGCCTGCTACGGGGGAGATATCTCTCACACCTAAGCAACAATCTTATTTGAGCCAGTAAACATTTGGTGAAAATTGTTGTTTATTGTTTTGTTTCTTTTTACCATGGCTGGAGTACTGCAGTTATAGGTGTGAATCTGCTTCAGGGCATCATCTTGAGATGGAATTTGGTAGCAGAGACAGCCTTTCTTGAAATACATCCCGATTCACACAAATTTGATTTGCATCAACAGATTGGCTTTCTGACACTGTGTCAATATGTAGAGGTAGACGGAGGCTCTGAATCCATTTCCTTACAACAAGGCTGGGGAAAGAGCTTTAACAATGTTAGGGAATGTCAGGGTTTTAAGCTGCTGACAGTTCTGGACATACGCTAATGATATTAAAACATTTCAAGTTGTCAACAGTGACTTGCTTAGCGGAAGCTTTAGGGTCAACACTGCTTGTTATAATTAGGCTCTCTTTTTGTCATGCTTGGACAGTCTCTATCACAGGAAGGTCATAGTTTTAATGGGGACTTTTAGTAGCCACTGTTGAGACTGCTGATAAGCTGAAAATCTAGTTACTAGCACAGTGGTTGACACTCCTGGTCAATTCTCTGTTATTTATTATGTATATATTGTTGTGGACATCTATTGCCCATCTCTCTTCCCCATCCCATTCAGTGTCAGTGCCGTCGTATTTAGAAGCTGTAGCCCGTATTCAGGTAATTGCCATTTTATCCAATCATCCCTTTGCCTCTCTGGGAATGCATGCTGGGCTTTTCCATTTGGCTCAATCTGGGAACATTCTGCAGACACGAGGACCTGTCTGACTATCTCAGGGACTGTTTCTTTTGCTCTCACTGGAAAGTAACCACTGCCTTGCAGTAGCTAGAATTCCTACAGGGAGAAAGATAACTTAGTTTTATATTGTTTTTTAGATCTGATGTAGACCGTGATGAGTTACAGCATTGTCCAAAGGAGTCTTGTTAGTTGAGCTGCTTGTTGAAATATTTAAACCTCTTGGTGAGCCTGTACAGTGAAGGCAATATGGTGTGTTTTTCTCACAAAATAGATGTGTATTTAAGAGGGCTGTGAGTATGTCAAACTATAGGTATGTAATGTAATTTTGAAATAAGAAAAGTATGGTACAAAGGATGTGATTAAAAAAAGGCAGTCAGCATTAAGATCTGTGTTTCAGCTTTATTTTTAATCACTATCCCAGTCCATTAGAAAAGTGAAAGCAGCATATGATCAATTGATAAAAGGAATGGCTTTTTTCCAGAAATGTTAATTTCATTCTTATGAAGTAACACTTGTTACTGCATAGAAAGTTATTAGATAGTATTATACATGAAGTAATACCCCTAGAATAAGTTAGATGAATAACCCATAATAAATCACAGACCACTAGGGTATGCAGTTAATATCAAGATTAATTATACTCTGACTTGTTAAGTCATTATATTATAGATAGCAATGTTGAAATTTAATTTTTCACTAAAAACTGATGAATTCTGATACAGTTGTTTAACTATTTATAAGCACCCTTGAGATGCAAGCTAAAACATATTACTGTTTCATCAGTTTGCCTTCTATGATGGAGTGGTTAAACTTACAGTATCAATCATACCAAAGCTTAATTAGAGTTTCTGATTTTCTGACTCAACCTTGTAAACACCTCTTTGTTTTTCATCTTCTGAAGTGTGCTGTAGCAGGATGGGTTTGCTTTTTTTTATTTTGCACTCCTGATAGTCTTCTCTTGTTATGGTTGCATGGTGGCATCTTTTTTACCTGATTTATGAAGATGACTGAAAAGCAGGAAAGCACAGGATATATTCAGCCATGTTGAAGAAGTGTTATGAGATGCCTAATGTGCTGTTTGTGTCAAATATAATTTATATTCTTGAGTCACCAGCATAATATTCTATCTTGAGTCACACCATAACATTCTATCTTTGTCCTGATTAAGGATCACATTCGTTTAGAAACCATGACACTCTTCACTTGGGCTCAGCTCCTTGCGTTGTGAGCAGTGTTGGGTGGTAAGGGGTGATGCAGGAGCTTGTGCATAAGGCAGACATCCTCCAGAAGGAAAATGATGCCCTTGTAATGGATACCTACGTTGTGTCTTGGGTTTTTCCCAGCAGGGATGGTGTTTATTTTGGTAAATCATACACCAGAATATATTTGGAATGCTTAAGCTCTGCATCCTACAGAGGACCATGGAACGTGAACACAAGTTTAAATGGTTCCCCAAATATACAAAGGCATCCCATTAACTGGGAAGTCCTGAAGGGCTTTGAGGCCAAAGGAAACCACTGCCCATTCCCAGTGTTATTTTCCCTGCGGATGGAGGAGATAATCCTACCAGAAAGGAGGTGGGAAAGCCATAGAGCAGTAGTGTGCATTAACTGCCAGTACTGTTTCTTCATTGGTACCAAAAGGGTTTAGTGAGGTAATAAATACAGTTACTGGTTTGAGGAACTGCCCATGTTATGCAGTATTAAAGTGGTATTTAGATAAAGAAAGCAACAGTACAGCAACACACACCATTGCAATTACTTAAAGTAAGAAAAGCAGACAAACAGGAACAATTACAATAGTCATGCTTGACTTTTTGGGAATTACTGACTTTTCTTCAAATTTTCTTAATGCTCACGTTTCTCTTATGTATCTGTTTTTTAAATTCCTTGCAGCCCACATGCATGACATGTAGTTCTAAAGAAGCGTATGCACCGTTCCAGCAACACTGAGCTCATAGCTTAAATGTTGCACGAGAAAAAGTGCATGCCATCTAGACTAAGGTAAATGCCATCCCTAATGGACATGGAAAGCATTTTTCCGGAGCCTGGTTCCAAGCACAGTCCCATTATTGGGTAGGTCAAGCATTGCCACTCCTGATCCTTCTCCCACCTGTGACAGCAGTCTTTGTCGAATCAGGATCTTGAATTTTTGCATGGAAGACTCTATACAAATAAAGCTTTTAAAAACATTACTCTCATCTGGGCTTTCCCATGTAGGTCTTTCTGCGAGAGATGCATTTTCTCTTTCAGGAATTTGAATTCTTAATACAAATGGGAAATCGATTGCATTGTAACTGTGAGGCGTGTAAAGCATGGAGGGCCTTGGGCAGTCCATATGGATGCAAGTGCAGAGGTTTCGTGGACTTATCTGCAGCGGGCAGGTGGGTTCAGAAGCCATGTTGTCAAAGGATGAGGTTTATGTCAAGACATCTTTTATTCCCTTGGGGACAATGACTTCCTGCCTCGATGTCCTCATTTCTCTTGAAAAGTTACAGTACAGAGTTGAAGTACCTCCTGTAATTTCATGAAGATATTTGATACAAGCCTCAAGCTGTCTTTTCCATCTGTGCCAGACACTGTGTTGTTGTTCCAGAAGATGACTGTATGGTACAGTCTGTTATATGGGGGCTTGTTAGGACCTTGGAAGATCGATTATTTTACACTTTGTATCTTCAGCCTGCAAAGGGGATGTGCTGTGTGACCACATAGCTCATGCCAAGCACATTGCCTCAAGTGGCTCTTGTTCCTTTACTCCCAGCATTGCTGGAATTACATTACCAGACAACAGGGAAAAAGTAGAACTCCACTTATTGCTTGCACACACATATATATGTGTGTATATATAAAACCTA
>PPHD01028469.1:0-10873 GCA_002909625.1 Bambusicola thoracicus
AAGGTGAGGAGGCTGAGAGCCGGCTGGTCGATCAAGGAGCGGGGCTGGGACTGTGGTGTGGGGCAGGAACAGATCAGTAAAGGACTGAGTGTAAAATGCTACAGATAAAATTACGTGGGAAGGCAAAAAGTGTTGAGGGCTCAAGGTTGTTGAAATGTCAAATGTGTCAGGATGCCTCAAGGCTGAAGGCAGAGAGCAGGTGAGATGTAAAGATATGCACATATAGCTCACGGCTGATGTCAGGTCAGGACTCCCAGACAGGCAGGACTGGGCTCTGCTGGCCCTAGCAGCAAGTAAAGCAGAGGCACTGATGAAAACAGTGAAGGAGAAAGTTCCCTGATCCTTTACCCAAAATTTCTGGCCATATATTTTTATGGGCTGATTACTGTGCTGTGAACCAGCCCATAAACCACTGACAATTTGACACTTATTTGCCCATAGATGGAACAGTAAACTTTGAAGAAAGGTGACTTTGTCAAAGTAGAAATTGATAATTTTGCCCAAGAGGCAGCAGCTTGCCTTTGTCTATTATCCGTCTCATCTGTGTGTTCTGTGCTTTGCTCTCTGCTGGCCTGCTCTGTTCTACTGAGCAGACCAAATTCCTCTTTCCTGGGTGAACAAAGTTGCCTTGCTTCAGGCTGTCACTTTCTCCGACTCTCTCCCAATTATTTAAAAACATCTCTTCCTTTCACAGTGCTTGCAATTGGGGAACAGTCACTCAGGAGAAGCTTATCTCCACAAAAATAACCCGTTCAACTTTCAGTAGCTAAGATGATTGAATTAAAATGCTGGTAAATCATAACACAAAATAGCACTCTTTGGATTCCAGAGAGGTCCCTTCCTTCTCCATACATCAAAGGTCAAAATTTGCTTGAGTCTTTGGAGCAGAGCTGCCACCTCCGAACAGTGAGCTACTACATGTATCCCTTCAGCCCAGAAGACTGATAGCTAAAATATTGTTTTTATTAACAACACATATATTCACCTGGCTGTCACAGAGTTTCCTTTGCTTCTCTGGAATGCATAGTAAAAAAAAGCCTGTGATGGAAGTGGGAAGGAGCAAGGCTGGATATACATGCAACAAGAATATGCTTCCAAAGCAAGAATCACGCTATGCTGTCTGTCTTATATATCAACATTATTCATTTATAAGTTCATCAGTTAAAATACACAGTTTTACTTCGTTTTCCTTTTGAAATGTGAGCTATGCTCTTGTATGCTAACCAAGCTCTTAACATGTCTCCAATGGCTAAGAACGCTGTCGTAAATTACCAAGGCACCTACCATAGCAGATTGGCACGATGATCAGTTCTACACTTCAAAGTGGTTTGAAAATGAAGAAAACAATGGCTGTGATGTAAGGCATGTACGATTACATTAGGTAAAGTCTGCAGGTTTTAATAGGAAATTTTTGCCATAGGTACTTTTTGCCTTTAAAATACAACCTGAAAGTAGCAGAATACATTGTTTCCCTATTAAAACCTCTGAGGGATTTTATATGCATGTTTCCTTGGGAGTAGGTTACTCATGTAATAAGGCTCTGCCTGAGTTTCAAACAGCCTTCCTGCTCCAGCAGCCCAGTGCTCCTGCCCAGCGCAGTGCTCCACCGGGATGGCTCTGATTAGCTGTGCCCTGCTGCTGCAGTAAAGTGCTGCAGAATGGCTGATGGATATGTACAGGCTGGGAATGAAGACAGCTTCTGCAGCCATCCATAAACTCAACTCATTTAAATTGCTAGCTGTCTGCTACCTGAGAGCAGCACCAAAGGGGGAAAAAAAATCAGGAAAAAAAAAGGAAAAAAAGCTTTTTTAGAGATAAGCTTGGCTTTATCATCTGGCATGGCAAAGCAAATGATTGGATCCTAACACAAACCTGGATACTGCATCCAATAACAATTAAAGTATACAATTCCCAATGTGTGCACACAAAAACACACACATACAAAGTGACAGCATGAGGTTTTCTTTCCTCTGGAGCATACACACTTCATCACCAAACTCAGATATAATTTTCTGATGCTGGCTATCCTACCATGAGCATGAAAAGAGAATTTGCTTAAAGGAAATATACCGGAACAGGCAACACTGAATATATTGCACTGCAGAGTTCAAACAGAAGCTAATGACTCCTGTAGAACAGATTTGCTGAAATTCTGACAGCCAGGTAAGGTGACCAAACCCTGACTGTATGCAAGTTGAGACTGCTTCTACCAACCAGAAATCAGACACTGAGATGTCTGAGTACACCACAAAGAGATGCAAAATCATTTCTCAATGACACATCCATAGCTTTAGTATAAAGAAAAGGAAATCTATGCCTAAGTCTTTATCTCCCAAGTGTTACACTCAGTTTTTATTAATATTTTTTAATTCCATATCAAATTCAGAGCTATTCTTTCAATAATTTCAATAACGTACTCTAACACAACAAAGCTTCATGAGGCTCTGAGCAACCTGGCCCACTATCACAGGAAACAAAAGCAAGTCAGATAGCACTGACCTCTTTTCAAATCCAAGTCACAGTTGTGTTCATCCATTGTGATCATTGAACGTAACATTCGAACGACAAGCAGTAAAGAATTAAGAGCAGTTTTAATCAGATCTGGCCTACCCTACATTAAAAGAATAGAGCCAATTTGATATAAACTCAAACACAAAACCAGACACAACTTGAACCACGTGAAAATGTCTTGAAAATTGAAATACGATCTTGGGAAACAAAGACAGCAACTGCAGGAGCCAAAATATAAAGCTATAGGGTTAAAGTGAAAAAAACCTACTACTCATGCAGTGGAAAAAACAAGCAATTATCACAGTAGCAACAGAGACTGATAATATAGGCTTTTTAGAGAAGGGTTGCTTCTTCAGTTGACGTAAAGAACCTCCATTCCTGATTTCAGATCCCCAATTGCTTGCAATATAAAGAAACAAATACATAATGATTTCAGAGAAGATGAAGAATTCAGCTCCTCTTGTCAAAGGTGTATGCAGGAAATCAGACTGAAGTATTATAACCAGCTCCCATGATTGTGGAGTCTATGAGTACTGAAAAAGCTGGAACATTTTTCATGAACAAAAATGGAAAAATTGACCTTTTAAAATCATTTTTAAAATGACTAGCTGCCTCATTATGCAGAAGCACTGAGGTCTGTAACTTTATTTTAAAGTTTACCTTATTATTGAAAGACTCTGTTATGTCACTGATGTCTTGCATATTTAAAAGAGTGTGGGAACAGTTCCCTTGCTAGCAGAGCTGGGCTGAAAGATGACCCTGTAATCTTAGGATTTTCAGTCCCATACTCAGAAACTATATGTGCACTGTAGCCTAAACTTTTACAGCAATATCCAGTTCCAGTCTAAGCATTTCACATGCTCAAAAAGGACCTGGATATCTGCTGGTTAATTCCCACTGCTTACAAGCATTATTACTAATCTGAGTGTGTCTAGTTGGGATTTCTAAGCATCAACTCAGACAATTCAGTGTCACACAAATTAACAAAGAATATCTCATTTTGGTAGAAAAATATTTGAGAAAAACTAGCAATCTTCTCTCCGAATCTTACCACTGAGCTCTGCACGCATTTGCACTGAGTTCAATGTTAGCTGATTCATCTGGCAGAAACTCTGACATATGCAGTGTATTTTGGAATGGACAGAACAATCAATATTGATGTTGGCAGCTTCTCTCAAGCACAGCCATCAATACATAGCACAGAAACTGTGGAGACTTGCTAGTTTGCTATAGCCTGGCTGCTAACTGGGCTTGAACATGAGCAAAAGTGAGCTGTTTGCAAACAGGTTTTCCAAATGGGTTCTCCATTCCCTTTGCAATGGTTTTCAAGCTGAGTCTTATTCTTTTTTCCTTTGAGTTCTGTTACACTTCACACACATACTTTCTTGTCCCTGCTTCAAGGTGGGGGTGACGAGGAAGGGATCAGTGCTAACAGAGAATATCATACTC
This sequence comes from Bambusicola thoracicus, assembly GCA_002909625.1. NCBI lineage: Eukaryota > Metazoa > Chordata > Aves > Galliformes > Phasianidae > Bambusicola > Bambusicola thoracicus. The sequence goes on from PPHD01028469.1 coordinate 3,961, forward strand.
AGTAACTTACATATAATTTAAACCATTCCAACAAACCTGCACAACCAAAGGCCACCTAGGTACCCTAATGTATCTTGGCTTGTGAAGCAAAACTGGAGTATTTTGAGAAAAGATCAGCTGCTTCCTAAAGCACATTTTAGTTTATGAAGTGAATGTAAGTTTTACCTACATACAACAGCAAAACCCGGTGCAGCTGTTCTTACCAGAGTACCTCTACCTTGCAGGCCTTTGTCAGGCCTTAGTCAGGGAGCATGCCCTGACTTGACTGAAGTTCATTCCCAATCATCTTAACAGTACTCTGTCTTCCCCTGTAGACAACTGTGCTGTAGAAGAACAAAACACAACAGAAACCAAAGTTTCTGTTTTCTGTAGAAGCACTGTCAAACAAACACAGGAAAATTCCAGTTTTCCAGAATGGGATACATCCCATTGTATGAAGCACATTAATTAAGAACCAAAAAGCTGGTTTTGCTTCAAAGCACACACTACCCTAGCAACTTCTTATGAAAAATGCTGCCACAGTACAGCCGAGGCAGCAGGAAAGGGAAATCATGAATTGAAGTGTAGGAAAAACACAAAACATCATCACAATCATCCCTGCTTAATTCTTGTGATTTTCTCTTAATACACAACATCGGGTTCTACACACCTGGTGAAAGAGATGATGAGACAGGTTTGTCAGTTAGACTCCTGCTACCTAGTTAACATTACAGCATAGTAACAACCTCTCAAAATGTAGAATTTGATCAATTCTTCTTGGATAATATTTAGGGGTTTAGCCTTTCCACTCTGTAATTTATCATCCTCTACTTCCTTTACGCATAATAAAGATAAATGCTTTCTTGACTTCCTGCTTTGTGCCCTTTAGATGGACAAAACATGGGTGAACGTATTGAGCACACTGGAGCTGTTGTGTCCTGCTGAGGATGTGTGGATCACTTCCTCTGCTTCTTCTGATCTGCTATAGAAACCTATCATACATTCATCGTTTTTGAGCTCAATCCAAGTGTGAGGTGAGAGCTCAGAGTAATTTACTGTGTCTGCATTAGATTTTTCTTTCATCAGCCTTTTATACAGCTCACTGGAAAAAAACGAATACCTATAAACTTAACAGAAATGCATTTCTGCTGAGGTTATGTTACTCTTATTCAAATGTAGAAATGTATAATTAAGTCTCTCTTGAATAAGTATTCATTGTATAATAAATCCTAAACACATCCACACCATAAATTGAACTAATTAAATTAAAGATGTTTCTTCCCTAATATAGAACAGATACACAAGCACCGAGACAGCACAGTGGAGTTCATAATACAAATGCCTATGCAGATTAGCTAAAAGAGATGAACAGATTTATGGATATTACCAGTAGTGAAATAGAATAACCAGGGGCTTTAACTTTGAGAGCAAATCCTTCATTTTATTTATTTATTATGTACTGTGCTGAGAGCTCTAGGTGGAATAGCTGTAATTTTGTATTACAGTGAGAGCATTTATTCCTTCAGAGTTGGTGGTACCTTTTAAAATACTAGGAACAGGTTTGTAGACACTGCAAGAGGTCAGGTCTGAAAATGTTACAGGACTATATTCCATAGGGGAGGGAATGGCAACCTTATGTGCTTCCTTACTGCTTCATGTTTTCTGGGAGGGGCAATTTTACAGCACTGGAGTAGTAACAGTATACATCAGTTCAAAATGGGCATTCATGCTCTCTGTCATGGTGGGTAATGAGGCATAGGTAGAAAGCTTTTTCTTTGCTTAAAACTATGTCTTGGCTTATAGTGAATAATCATTCTCTACCACATAGAAAATACATAATGTAACACTCAGCATATTTTTTGTGCTGAAAGAGAAAGATACATCAGCAAACTCTAAGTCTCACGAAGTATCCGTAAACAGCATTCATTAGCTCATTAACACAAGCAAACAGCAGCTCTTTCTTATTGGGAACTGGCCAAAATAAGCACAAGATGTTGAGGAAACTGATCCTTCACATCTTCTCTGTAATTCTCTTCAATGCATCATGAATCCACACACCACTTAGAATTACATGTGCATTATTACTATTCTCTGCACATTCATTTCTATTCATGTGTCAGTGCTGCAGGAAGCACACTGAAGGGAGTGCCAGGCTCTGGGAGGTGTTACTGAACAGGAAACTTTGGACCTCATGGTACTCCAAACCAGAAAAGCCTTCAGCTTAAGCAACATCCTTATGAATTTCAAGTGGACAGGACAACAATGACAGCTAATTTTGGTCACCAATCACACACTTATTAGCTTGTACCTCTCCAAGAGCAATGAAAATCACGTGCTTACATGTAGCGTCATGACACGTTATTCAGGCAGCAGATGTGGCTAAAAATGTAGTTGGACCTGAAGATGATTCCAAAGACTCACTGAGGCGGTAACAATAGGCAAATCAGCAAAGGATCCTACAAAGGAGCACGTCTTAGGATGCTGAGCATAACTACAGAAGTAAATCTGATGGGTCTGAAGGAAACATCCCCCAGATGGCTAAATTTCAGCTGAGACTTTCTGAAGCACTTCATAAAGAATGAAAAATTAAATTTTGCTTTCTCAAACAATTGTTAGAACTGCTATAAATAAGGGGAGAAATGGATCCTTGTCATTACCCATATAACATCTTGTTTATTTTAGTGGGAAATATTGGTGATAGTTGGTCCAGGGAAGACAGCTGGACTGGATGATCTCAGAGGTCTTTTCCAACCTTGATGATTCTACGATTTACTAAAAAGGGATGTCAAGAGCGCTGTTATTACTTTCTTTTCCCTCAAATCATATGGATGGTTTTTATGCCAACTTCCAAAATTAGCAGTGTTCTTGTATAGCTGTTCAAAACCAACAAATACCAACAACCACAACAACAGCATTTCCACAAGAGGAATGAGGAGCTCTGCATATTTCACTTTCTCCTACAAATCAAAAGCAGTCATAGAAATGTCAGTGGGTGTGTGTGGGGTGGGGAGATTTGGGTAGAGACCAGGCACAAAAATAGCACAGCTTGATTTAACTGCAGTAGGAAGCTTAAAGGTAGAGAAGTGGGCTGAACAGAAAACAGATTACAACTTCATCTCCAGGTATTCTCTTTGATATACGTAATCCATTTCTTTCTCATAAATCAGACTTTTCATGAGCAGGCAGGACATCTATTTATATACTTCTATGAATGCTGTCTCTCTCACTGATACCCTTTCCACCTGGAAGCACCAACCAGTGTCAGTACGGGCACATCAACGTTCCATTGCTGTCATTAGTGCCAATTTTAAAAGGGAACTATATTCACCATATACCTTGGACTGTAACAGATTCACATGGCTCAATCATCAGCTCTAAACACATTTATTATTACTACTACTTCACTGTTGCTTCCCTACTTGTTAATTTCCCCTATTTAAAATGCTGAATAGAAGTGAAACAATGCATGTAGGAGAGAGAAAGAAACACAACCCCACTTCCAGACATGAATGCATACTGGTGAATAAATAACTGCAATAATGGGCACATTATATATTCCTAATGTTTCTTATTAATCAAATATTGTTTGTATTACAAAGAGAAAACAACTGTATCCAAATTAATTTGCCAATATCATAACCATTAATAACTACCTAGAGCAAAGACTTCTGCAATGCAATTATGTTACCAAAGCGATACTGTTACAAAAATAAAACACGATTGAGCTGATACAAAGAGTGAAACAAGATGCATCTCCAATGAATATACAAATGTGTTTGTGGAGGTGCTGAGTGCTCTAAACATGATTCCTTAGAATGGCATACACTTACAGTCCAGCTCAGATGCTCCATGGTGTCACAGTGATACTACTGAGAGATAAAGATTGCAGTTTATATAATTAAGGGCTTTGTTTTATTTAGATGGATAGGCAGCTTGTTGCACATCTTCAGTAATTCAGTTGTAGCCTAACATCCTGTAAGCTCACATCCAGAGATCACTTCCAGCCGATTCACACAGTGCAGATCTCCAATACGACACATAGCGCCTGGGGACAATCAGGACAGTGAATCCAGGCCTTTCTAAGGTAACAATAGGATACATAGCAGCAGACAAACCAGCCGTTTACTTTATGCAATTGGTTCAAGAGCAGAGATAGACTTCAACAGGTATGAGAAACCAAAATTTTCCCATCTAAGCTAATTTTTTAGCATTATTGCCAAAGGATACACTGTTTATGCATTCTTTCAGTGTTGAGTTTCTGTATAAGTCTATAAACCCCCTTCACCACCAACTCTGAATACACTGACTGATTTTAAATCAGTGTAATAGAAGGGTAGAGAGTGTTAGAGATAACTACATTCCAACCTGAGAGATGAATGAGATGAGAGCTCTTCTAACTGCCCCTAAAAGAATACTAAGGGAGAGGCTGTGGTGTGAACCCATGCATTATTCACGCACCCGAAGCACCATGAAAACTGGAAGAGCTTTCACATGGCACAAACCTGTAGGAAACTGTGCATTGTTAGTTTGCTGCTCAGAAATTTATTTGCTCATTCCAACCTAATTATCAGTGGAGACACCGCAATTTCCAGTTCCAAACATGCAGTTCTAAGGATTTGGTGTTTGGCTGACAGCTGACGAGGGCTGCAAGTAACATGAACAAGACTGATACAATCCTAGGACTGTTCTCCACTCTGTGACCAATTAGCCCACTTGCTTTAAAAAAATGAAAAGACAAAAAAGTTATGATGTTCCTAGTGAGCTTAATTATTTGAAGAAATACTTAGAAGTTTACAAAGCATTTTAGGACTTATGTCAAACTACTCATACAGCCCTCACTGGAGGCAATGCAGCACTTTCATACTGCTTTAGAAACAGCAGATAATTTATTCTGCAGTTCTTCTGTGAAGAAAACATAATTATCCCAGCTGCAAAAAAGACAATGCAAGTCTCCTCTGCTGCTCTGAATCACGGTGATCAGTGTCTCACACCCATATGAAGGAGTAAACCGGAGTTTCAGTGCTAAAATCACAATGAATAATCTTGACCAACTGAAGCTAAGATACCATGGGGAGCATATATCACCTGCTAGGCCTCCCATTGTCTGCCTTCATTCAGACTGCTGTAGTTGCAAGCGATAAAAGGCAGTGCCAGCATAGAAATACTCTATCAGTTTGAGGCACCACACATTGAGCTGCTGCAGGTAGCAGCTGCCAGAATCAAAGATAAGCAGTGTCATATAGGTCTGAAAATAATTTGTATACAGAAAATGAAAACACAGTTTAAACACTGTCGCACTTTGGGTATGTAAGCTGGATTCTTGTTATCTCCATGTCAGGAAGTGTGGTAGTGCCTTCTGTCTCCAGGAAACTCCTCTAGTCATGTGTTGTTGTTGCTGGTGTTTTTCAGTTGTTTATTTCTTTTTTTTGGGAGCGGATGGGGGTGAGGAAGGGGTGGCAATGATGGATTTTTTTTCTTGTTTGCCTGTTTTTAACAAAAAAGATTAGAAAGGAGATAACATTTCAAAGCAGCCACTAAGAAAGGTGACCAAATCCATTCCTACATTTCCAGAACTTCTCAGAAAGCAAAATTCTGTTCAGGCTGGGTAATGGCAGCAGTCAGGCAAAGAAGGAAAAAAACAGAACAGAGCAAAATCCTGGGATGGGGAGGAGGGGGAAGCATTACATTACAAATGTATACCAATGACTCAGACTGTGGAGTCTTTGTTTTTTCTGGTTGGTTGGCCGGCTCAGCAGCTGAAGCAAAGGTGTGAAAAATACTCAGGGTGAACATACAATTTTATTCCCACTTATGGTTAAGGCAGTCTCTGACAGGATGCAGACCCTCACTTTGCCTTGGTAATTAAAGTTTATTTTTGAGAAATGTTCAGTTTGCACAAATACCCATTCATCCGAAGGATGGACAGAAAATTTGTCTATTGTTAGTTGGAAAGAAGAGTTGGAAGGTGGCCCACACACACCCTACCACAGCCTTTCACTGATATTTAAACAGATTTATAGGAAGTGTAGCAATATTAACCAAGGAACAAAAGAATACACATAATGCATCACAAGATACTTTGTGCTGTCTGAAGATATGAAGGTTACAGCTCTGCAACTGGAAGATCAGTCTTAGATGGCTTTGCCACATCTCTGCTTAGGAGCATTTTCTGTTTTCAAAGCCTAGATCAGAAAATATTTTCTTTTGAAATAGTCCAGTAAAATAGAATAAATGTAAACACATACTGACCAAACAATGCATCAGCCCAAAATAGCACAGGCACATGCAGTTCTATTGATTAGCAGAGCTGAGGAAGTTCAGTTTGCTATTCATCTGCGTAGCTTACAGAGAATGAGAGTAAAAATATGATGTAATGTGAACCCATGCAATGTTTGGGCTCCACTGGTGGCACTGGAGACATGCAGACACCTCTACCAAATATGCAGTACAGAGTATTTGCTATATATGCAAGTTACCTGTATCTCTGTTGCTGTTAAACAGAAATTGTTCTCAGAATTGACGCACACTGCTCAACTAAGCATGCCAGGGAGGAGCAGGAACTTTGGCTCAGTCCCTGGAGAAGGCACCATAAAAACCTGCTGGAATTCTAGAAGAATACTCAAACAGTACTCAATCTATCTCTAAGAGGTATTTCTGCCTTTGAAAGCAACTTCCTTCATGTGTATCTGCGTGCACAGGAATCCATGGAATACATCTAGTCAAAATTAATAGGATCACTTAGAGTTTTAAGTAATGAGAAACATGAGGTGCTGCTGGAAATTACTGCTACCCTGCTCTATGCATTTTAATATATTTAACAATGTATTAAGTACATCAATAATACATTTACTACATTAATAATGTATTAATGTATGTGCCAAAGTTAATATTTTATTGTGTTAGACCCTTCACCTTTATAAAATAGACTTAATCG
>PPHD01028470.1:0-10873 GCA_002909625.1 Bambusicola thoracicus
TTATATATTTTGTATTTTGAAAATTAAAACTACATTTTCTATTCCAAGCAAAATTAAATTTTATACATATTGTTGCTTTCTGGATTATATTCTATCCTGTGATTTAGTAGTGCCGTTAAGCCATGCTTTTTCCATTAAGCCTTGGATAAGTCAACAATCTTATTCACATAAGATTGTAACTATGTTCTTTATAGCTTCCAATTTAAAAAGTTTTAGTGATGCCTTTTGTGTTGTGTTGGTGATTCCAGGCAAATTTCTCATTCTTGTCCTATTTCTGTTTGTGCAGTTGTACAAGAGTGGATAAGAGACAGATATTTATTCCTAGGCTAATTGGCTACTGACAAATTGCAGCTTGAATTAACAGAGAAGCCGATAATAACAGTTTACAGAAGTCATGAAGGAAATTTAGAGGCCATTTCCTTGGCAGTTTTCATATTAAAGACACTCTTGTTGCAAATGTGACCTTGGCAGTCATTCTAGGAAACACTGTAGCTCATACATTAGCAAAACCTCCCTTAGTGTCACTCATATGGATGCATTTTTGTTCTCCTTTAGGCAAAGAATACGTATACTATTGAAAAATGATAGCGGGATCAGCTGAATGTTATTGCCTTAACTTTTTTTTTTCATTGCTACTGCCAAAAATTATGTTAGTTCTGTGGAATATAACGTGCTATGATGACTGCTCCAAAAGTAATGCCTCCTATTTTATTATGTTAGCCTGTGATGTCATAGGCAGACATTGGTGATATGAGAATAAAGGTTAAACCTTCCCACTAACATTCCATTACATTTTGGTGTCATGTGACAGATGGCAACAGAGGGCAGTAAGACACAATGGCATCTGAAATGGACCTGCATATGAAGCAAAGGCATGTCATTGAATTCCTCTAGGTGGAAAAAATTGCACCCATTGTCATTCATCAACACTTTCTGAATGTTTATGGAGACCAAACAGTGGATGTGAGCACAGTGAGGCAGTGGGTATTGTGTTTCAGCAGTGGTGACAGTCATGTGAAAGACATGTTCTGGATGATGATGCACCGTTGCACACAATGAAGGAAGAGCATTTCAGTTAGCTCATCTGTGAGAACTGACAGATTACAACCAGAGAACCCATAATGGAGCTGAATGGAAGCTTCAATGCAATGGAAATTATAGTGGTAATATTGGAATATTGCAAAGTTTGTGGAAGGTGTGCATCACTATTGCACACACAGGGATAGGAAGAACACTGTATGCAAGTGTGTCAGAACCGATTGAACCAATCTGAAGGTGACAGATTCCTGGAACACATAATTACTAGTGATGTGGTTTAACACTAAAAGCCAGGGTCCAAATGGTAGTTCAAGGAGTGGTGACACGTAAATCCCTCATTCCACTCGGTCTTCTCATTCAGCTGATCTGAGGTGCTATAATTGATGCAAACTCAGCACCTTTTCATAATTAAACTTTCTGAAGACAACAGTTCACATTAATCAAGGATACATGATTAAAAACGTGGGATATGCCTGTCAAACGCCATTTTACTACCTCTTGAGCAGCTTCTAAAGCAAACTTATCAGTATTTCATCGTTTTTGAAAAGAGAAATACAAAAACTCTCCAAAACTGAATAACAATCACTACTATTATTATTTTAGAAGGCATTTGGTAGGATTAGTCTCACAAACATAATGAGATAGTATGGGGGTATTTTAGAAGATACTTCTGAAATAGACATTACATTATTTGTTTAGGTAAATGTTGTATTTTTTTTTCTTCTATATTTATCCATGTAACAAAGCCATAATGCTGTGCTACAGTCCAAGGTAAGTTCTGACATTGACTGAAGAGAGTGGAGGACTGTAGTGATGTTATTCTGTCTGTGACAGCAGCAGGATGAGTCACATTGGAGGATGTGTCAGGAGGCTGTAACAGAGACAGCACTGCGCACTGCACACTCACTATGTGAGTGTGGCTCACACCTGCTAGCAACCGTGGCTTGGGTGATCTTCATCACCCTGGAGTTGGTGGGAATGTAATTTTCTTACTTAACTATAAGAGATAATATTGTTAATACCACTGGACCTCTAGTAATAGTTTTCCTTTTTGTGTCTGTAAACCATATCAGCATCTAAGAGTAGTTTTGCTTTAACTATGGCTCTTTTCCAAGTTGTTACTTACAGTTAAGGTGCAATTTTCCACAGCTGTTTTTTGTTCCTGGTAGGTAGGAATATACTCAGCAGCACTTTCTTCTATTGAGATGACGTTTGGAGCGTACTTTGATGGCTCAGGCACTTTCCCAAGCATTGAGTGGGCTGAAGCCATCTGTACCATCAATACAGTGTGGCCAGAAGACTGTGCTGGGGCAGAGATGCAGTTTGTCAGGCACACAGCCAACCTTCCCTGGCACTGCAGCTAACTTTACTTATCTATCTGTAAATCTGCATCCATCTGCTGGTAGACCGAGGCTTTTTCCCCCGAACCCTGAAGAGAGCTGTGGTTCACCATCCTATGTTAACCTGGTTTACATAGATAAAATGTACTCTTTAACATCTTAATGACATCAACAGTGGGATTGAGTTCACCCTCAGCAAGTCTGTAGGTGAAACCAAGCTGTGTGATGTGGTTGACATGCCTGAAGAACAGGATGCCATCCAAAGGGACCCAGACATGCCCAAGTAGTGGTCTCAGGAGAACCTCATGAGGTTCAGCAAAGGTCTTGCACCTGGATACTGGCAACCTCCACTATTAGTACAAGCTGGGGAACAAAAGGATAGAGCACATCCCTGCCGAAAAGGACCTGGGGATACTGGTAGATGGCAACTGGATATAAGCCAGAAATGTGCCCTCAGAGCTGAGAAGGAGAGAGAGTCTGAGAAAAGGAGGACTTCACCCTGGTTAAGGAGGATTTGGTCGGAGACCGTCTAGCCAAAATCAATGCACACAAATCCATGGGCCCTAATAGGATACACTCATGTGTGCTGAGGGAGCTGACAGGTTATTGCTGAACCTTTCATTTTTGGAAGATCTTGGCAAATGGGAGAGGTGTCTGAAGACTGGAGGGTAGCTAGTGTCACTGCAGTCCTCAAAAAGGACAAGGAGGATATGGGAAACTACAGGCCAGTCAACCTCACTTCCACCCCTGGAAAGGCGATGGAACATCTTGTTCTGGATGCCATCTCCAAGCAATTGGAAGAGAGGAAGGTTATCAGGAGTAGTCAACATGGATTCACCAAGGGGAAAGCAAGCTTGACCAACTTGGTAGCTTTCTGTGATGTTAACACTGTCTGGGTACATGGAGGGGTACATGGAGTAGTGGATGTTGTGTACTTTGACTTCAGCAACACGTTTTACACCCACATCTTTGTTATTTAACCTTAGTAGCATGGAATACTGTAATGAAGTTCTGTATCAGAGGATAAATAAAGCACCACAAGGAATTAACTTCAGAAGCACTAAGCAGGAATGAAGCCACATGACTATACAATCTGTCTAAATTCTGAGTAGGAGAAAGAAGAAAAGTTGCAAGTTGGACAGTCAGTTTTAGATACTGTTTCTTTAAAACATTAATGATCTGACAGTCATGAAATAAACTGATGGAAGAATTAGCTATTTAAATTAGACTCAACTTGGAAAAACAGCACTATAAATATTTTTCAAAGGTTTGTGGTGAAGTTATTGCTTGTGCAGAATTAATTGTTATGTCTTTGTTTAGATTTTCCACTTCTTTTAATGACTTGTGTTAGTGTTTTTTTGTGGTTGACTACCCTAGAAAATTAGGAGTCCATTAGCGCATAGATTGTTATGTAGATTTGAAATGCTGGATGGGCAAGGGAAATTCAAGTCAGGGAACAGGATTTATTTGCAGAATACAGCAGAATGAATGTATGAAGATAGATTGAAAACAGTTTATTTTCCAGGTGGTTCAAATTTAGTGGTGACTGTGGTAAGGATTATGGGTGTTTTTAAACCCTTTACTGATGGCTACATTCAGTATTGTCTTAATTCATGGTGCCTCTAGGATATTTTCATAACAGTAGATTTATTTTCCTATTAGTATTTTAATCCAAGCAAAATTTTGTTAAATAATAGGAAGAAAATATTTTCTGTCTTGCTGCTAGTTCTATCAGCTGTAAAGTTGGACAGATGGTCATGATCATGTCCAAGAACAAATGCTGTATTTCTGATGAGGTAACAAGTTCTCATCTGAAGTATGGGCAAAGAAAGAAATCAAAATGCAGGCAGGGCAAAGTACTTCCAGTCCTCACTAAATCCCCCATTTTCTCCAGCAGGCTAAAAAGTAGTCCATTGTACATCAAATAAACATTTTAAGCCTCAATGTAATATAAACAAGAGTTATTACTTTATAATCTGAGCCTTGTTCTCTTGTCCTGTTTAGAATATGTCACCTTATTCACAAGAGAATATCTCCAGGGCACAGAATGCATCACGCTAACAGAATATACTGTTGTTGTCAGAAAGGATGCATATTTCACTCCAGCAAGACCAGGAGGTATACTGAAATATTGCAGTAGATTTCTGATTGTAAAGCTCTAGAAGAAACATAAATGTTGTGAGTGCACACAGGCAGTTAAGTGGTCGTTACTGCTGATAACTTCAGTACTTGGATGTGTTACATGGTCATTGGGGAATATCTGACCCTGAGGTAGGATTCTGCATTTGACACATGGGATTTAGCTTAAGATCTAGTTGTTCAATATGAAAAAAAAAAAAAAAAAAAAAAAAAAGAAATATCTTAACTAGAACTTTGCATCTTGAGAGTTGTCACTGAACTCTGAATCTTTCCCTGTTCATTAGCAGCTTTGTTTGACGTGAAATTTTTTGAAATGTCTACACTTACACATTTTTCACAGCTGTAATTTCTTCTATCTGATCATTTCAGAGCCTAGATCCTACTTAAACTCAATCAGAGATCGGAAGCTATGTGTTCATCTGCAGGGGTCCTTGACAAGTCTTAATGAACACAATAGCGTTCAAGTGAGTTGAAAGTGCTCAGGATCTACTGAGCAGTTGTGATTGTTTCATGTGAAACTACAGCTGCAGGGGGAGAGAGGTTTGCTATGTTTTATTCTCAGATACAAAAAAGAGTCTTGGGACCATGGACCAGATACTGAGATTTCTCTCTCTTTTTTTTTTTTTTTTTTTTTGTGTGTGTGTATGTGTGTGTGTGTGTGTGTGTTAGGCTGCAGTTGGACTTGATGATCTTTAAGGTCTTTTCCAACCTGAGCAATTCTAAGGCTTAGGAATGTTGGTTTAATTTAAAATCCTTCAGGCTGGGAAAAGTGTTGGGTCTTAGTCTTCTACTGCCAAGGAAAATGTTAAGTTGTATTTAGATAGTGGATATATATTTTTAAAATACAATATTAAAAAATGTCTCAGTTTGGACTCGGGATACCAAGTGGGCAACTGTGTATTTCCTAAAGCCCTGTCTATGCATTTAGAATGTAGAGAAGACCAGGATTTCAGGAATATCCTGTGCTTAGATGTCTAGGTGTCTGAGGGTAGTACTTTTTTAATTGCTTAATCCCTCCATATCCCTTGTAAAGAACATCTGCTTCTAACAAATTGTTGGCTGCTCCGTACCTAAAAGCTAGGTGTCAAGGCACCAGCCTTATACTTGATAGAAGTTTTTCTAGGGGCAAATTGTGTCTGCACCATTAATAATGGGAGTAGAAATAATGTCCTACTTAGGTCTTTGAAGTGTTTTCCGAGAGCTTGCCTTTTTATTCATCTGGTAAGTGCTTTATTTTTAGCAGGGGGAAAAAAATAGAAAAAAAAGTTTACATTCAAGTAACTAGCACAGTTCGAGTAAGAAGATGGTTCTTTCATAGTTATTATTGGTAAATGCTGATATTGTCATTAAACCATGTAGCAAATGCATACTTGTATGAAGAGGGAGTCCACATAAATTTTAAAATGTGGTTTCTGTGCCTGCAGAAAGAGATGAGACTGATGGAATAGCACCCAACTAAGGCGTGTGGAGAATATTATTTTTTAAATCTAGTGGCTAAGATACTTGATCTTAAAATAGAAATACCTGAATAATGCTTTAAATTTAAAATCACAAGGGAGGATCTAAATTAACAGAGGTGTGGAGAATGATGTGGTTATGGTCAGTCCACAGGAGTTTCTCTTTAATGCTCTTTTGTCTTCACACTTCTCCTTCCCCCAGCCTGAGTCCTCTCCATGAACCACAGTTCTTCATGAAATTCTCCTGTACTGGTCTTTCCTGTGAGCTGCAGTCCTTCAGGATAGCCCTGCTCCTGCAGGTTGCTGGGGAACCTCTGCTCCTCCACAGGTTGCTGGGGAACCTCTGCTCTGGTGCCTGGAGCACGTACTTCTTCTCAGGATTTTTCCTCCCTTTCCACTCTCTTTCTGATATTTTCTCTCCTTTACTGAACATATTTTGCAAGACATGCCACCCTTTTGGCTGCTGAGCCTAGCCATGCCCTGTAGTGGTACCATTGAAGCCATCTGGAACCGTCTGTTCTGGGGATGAGGCAGCCTCAGCTGTGCCTCACACAGGAGCCTCACAGCATCCACTGCCAGCACCTTGACACCTGCAGCCAGTACAACAGTGTAGATCTGAATTCTCACTAAAACAACTAGAATCAGTAGGTAGATGTCCTATTCAAGCGCTACTGGATGTCTTTTTAAGTTTATAGGATCCAGCGCGGGTGGCAGAGGTGCAACCTTGTGTAACTCCTAGCAGTTACTTAACAGTTTAGGTTTTTGTAGTATAATGTTCAATTGAAGTGCAATTTGTGGCTTGATCTTTAAAGGTATTGCTGAGCTGGTTGGTAGAAAATCACTAAATGTGCTGTGACCTGCTCCTGAAGAGGTATCTAAGAGATGCGTGAAATACTTCAGTTTCCTGAAGCTATTAAGAAGGAAAAGTCAATCTCTCACCACAAGGGCTGAACAAGTGCCATGGCACAGGCTCAAGCAGGAGATGAATGCAAAGTACCACTACATCTTTTTTTTCATGTTTACCTTTTTTTCTCAGTGCCTCACTACAACTTTATTATTATTCCTGTTACTGCAAAAGAGTGAATGGTTTGATGTTGCCTTGTGGTATAGGGCTGTTTTGTGAAAGAGGCAGCAACCTGAGGATGCTTTTGCAGTAGATGACAGAAGAGGTGTGTGATAGTTCAAATTGAGGTACTCTTTACAGTTACAAGAAGCTCTGGAAGGAATCTGGAATTCCTAATGTGGATAAATGTGTGGAAAAGTTAGAAGGAGCTGTTGTAATACGTAGTTTATCATAGGAATAGGACATAGATTCTTAGAATCATTAATGTTGGAAAAGACCTCTAAGTTCATCTAGTCCATCCATCAACTCATCCTCATCATGCCCACTGAACCACATTCCTCATAGCCAGTGGAGTTGTCTAAGCAGCAAAAACACTATTTCCATAGAATAAACTATTTTCTGCCTTTTGTGATGAGTATATAAAAAAGATAATAGCCTACATCTGTTGTAAGTTATTCAATTAGCAGAAGTGGTGGAGAACTACTCTGGGATCTGAAATTGCCAATTCATCTAATGATCCATGTAGATTTTTCAGGTTGGTTCCATGTGACTTGCATGGGAAAGGTATTTCTTTCAATCACTGTTGCATTTTTAATTAGAAAATTCCACTAATGAGTACATTAAAAGGGCATTTAAGCCAAGAATCAAGTTAAGAAATGCCAGCATCAGTACGCTATCAGCATATTTGATGAAGTAGGCCAGAGATTCAGTCTCCATTTTAACGGGTAGTTGACTCATTACTAGATTTTCTTTGAAGAAAAATGAGTTTTTAGTTAAAAATTAAAAAAAAATTAAAAAATAGACCTGTGATTGTTTAGAATAAAGACTATTTTTTTTAACAAAAATATTAACTTTCTCTAGTTTTTTAACCACCTCAGTCCTGATGGCCATTATTTCTGTCCTACTTTTTCTTGCAGAAGCTGCAGGTCTCCATGATTTCCCACCATTCAATTGATCTTTGTCAGGCTCCTCACTCACCTTACCTTGGCTCAGATAATCCTGCCCATGTTTGCACTCTAGAAATTCAGAAGATGAAACTCTAACGAGAAATGAACAGGATAAAGGAACTAAAAGACTCCCTACAAAGGGGGAGAGGGTGAGGATAAACAGAAAATAGGGTTTTGGTGTTGTTTTTTTTTAATAATAATTACAGTAGATTTTGAGTAGTGGTATGATATGAATTGAACTTCTTAGTCTAAATCCAGCCTGATATAAACCAAGAGAACTGTTTAGTGAGCATGTAGAAAAGATAATCAAATCAAATAGGTGTTTTGTTTTCTTTTGCTTTTCTTTTATTACGTAGGACTTCACCTTGTAATCTCCTTTCATTCACTACAGGACAGAATATTCTAGCCATCCTACTGTCCTGCTTCCTGTTGCTCTCCTCAAAATAATCTCTGATTTCTCTTATGTGTTACTTTTTATTGCAGAACATCAAAAACAGAACCAAAGTTTCATTTTGGTCTGCTTAGTAATGGCTACCCCACTATAAAATTATCCTTTAAAGCATTTTTGGGCTTAAACTTGACTCTGTTTTTGTCCCTGTTGCTCTCCATGTTGCTGATCTATTGTATAACCAGAATATTCTTGGGTGAACTGTTTATTTTACTGAACCAGATCAGATGGAATCCAGTACAATCAAAATCTTGTTTTCCCATGAGTCAGGAGTTATTTTATATATCAATGTTAAGGTTTTTGTTTGTTTGTATGCATGTTTTTGCTGTTGTTTTTATTATTATTATTTATTTACATTTTTTTATCAGAAAATCTGGATCCACTTGTAGTAATGCTATTTTAAAATCCTTCTTTAAAGTTTATCACTGTAGGCTTTTGTTTATGTTTTTATTGAGCTATATATTCTTATGCCTTAGAAAATAGGTAATGACATTTGGAAAAGAATTAAAATGTGGTATGTATGGTATGAAATTATCAGTGAAGCATGGAAAAACAAAGAATAATTTCTAAATTATACTCATATTAATAAATAGTTGTTGTTTTTTCCTATGATTGCAATCAGAAGAGCCTGTCATTTATGAGATTCATTTCAGGGAGCATTAGGAAGAAAACAAATACCATCCAAGCATCAGAAAATATCCTTAGCTATGTTTCAGTCATTGCAGTTAGCTAGTATATTGGCCCTATCTATATTGCATATGACAGATATCTTCAATGAGTAAAAAGAATGTAATCCACTCTTTCATTATTCAGGTTCATAACACAGTGATGTCCTTCAGAGCCAGCCTCATAAAAGTTTAGTTTCTGACTAAAATGTTATTAGAGGGGTGAGCTAGACTTGTAAACAATGGCAATCTGGTGATTAGAATATAAAATGTGGTTCAAATAAAGTAGTATCTCTGGAGTGATGGGAAGGAAGAGCATAAAAGCCTGGAAGAAAATGAGACACTGATGCTTATCTACAGTACTTCCTCCATTGTAATTGTTGTCATCGAGTATGTATAAAAACGTGTTTTTTCCAACTAAGTATGGTACCCTCTACTTTTGTGTGTAGTGTTATGTATATATCCCCATTTTATAGATACGTCTTGAAAATGTACCTTACCTTCTTCCAACCCTTTGCAGGCCAAGGGATCAGCAAAAATAATTGTAGCCATGACTCTTTTTCTTTACAGATCCTGAGGAATATTATGCACATGGTTATTGCTGCATTTCTGGCTTCTCCAGAAGCCCATTTTATCCTGCTACCTGTTTACACTTGGATTTATCTCTGGTTTCCTCTAGCTCCAGTTCTCTAGTGTGCTCCTGCTCTCCAGGCTCTGACTGTTCTGCCATGTCATTTGAGGAGCTTAGTGATCTGGCATAGAAATCATTCAGAATGTTTGTTCTTTAGAGTACAAAGGTGAGAGTGTCAGTTAAGCTTCTATCTTGAAGGTCTCCCTCGTCTTGGTTCACATCCCACAACTCTGCAGGCGCATGGAAGGGTACACACATGAGCACTTCTCCCTTTCCTTGCCATCTCCCCCGTACCATTTCAGCACATCATAATTTTTATGTGAACTCATTTCACACTTAAAATTTGACACCTTGGAGTTTCATGGCAGATTTTTTTATTTTTAATTTTTTTGCTAGGAACTTCATCTTCTAGCCAAACTGTTTCCCTCTTCCTACAAAGCAGGTGCAAAAAGCAGTTAAGACTCCTTTTTCCTTATGTAGACATTTATGTAAGCAGCTGAGTTGCAAAGAGTAGCAACCACCTTGCAGCTGTCTTTGACTCCTTCAGTGCTTCTCACTTTGGAAGCAGTACACTTCCTTGTTATGTAAGGGTCACCTTCAGAGGTGAGCCACTTTGATGAAAAAGAATTTAACAATCAGAGCTGCATGTAGTATTTGATTCACCATTCAAAGCACTTCAAGCCCAATTTCTTACTGAATGTACTGGGCAATTTCACCACTTCTTACAATATTTTTCACACGAGTTTTTTACTATTTATGCATTTATTTATCACTACTATTAAGATGGCAATAAGTCAGTCCTCCTTGCTTTTATCTATACAGTTTATTTCCTTGACTTGCAAAGGCTGTAGTCTTCGAATGGTGCCACAGCCTGGGCTGGAGTTAAAATGTTCGATCACATACACAAGCCGTTCTTTGCAGGGTCAGAGCTGAGGCCTGATTTCATCACAGTCTGATTGCAGATAATTTCTACCAGTTTCATAGTTATCTCTTTATGAGGTGTACCTAGGAATTTATGCCGGAGTTATTTAAAATCATTTGGTCTAGGGGAGTTGTATTTGAAGCAGTTAGAGTAGCAGCCATGCTGGGATATATGGCTTTTATGTAAGTTTGATCCTTAGTGTTACACCATTTTACAAAGAAAC
>PPHD01028471.1:0-10873 GCA_002909625.1 Bambusicola thoracicus
AAAAGAAAAAAAGAAGGAATAAGGAAGATCTTTAATCCATTGGTGGTTGTTTATAGATATGAAAATAATATAGGTGACTTTGATCCCAGATCCAAGAGAAAGAACAGCAAATGGTAAGAAAAGTTATTTCTTCCACATGAGAGCAAGAACCTAAATTATTCCGTGCTCTTTTATAAGTTTGGAGATATCTTTTATTTTAATGAGAACCATATAGGCTTTTGTGTGTGCTCAAATGCGCAGAATAAATTGAAACTCACATTCTGTGTGCTGTCACACATCGCGCCTGGAATGTGGCTGTACTTCTGGCCTGGTGAGATCAGGTTGGGGTTTTTTGTTCAAACATAAGGGTAATTCATTCTTCATAGTCAACTGAACGCGAGCATTTTCAAGCCAGCTGCCAATTGTGCTACGTGTGCTACTTGCTTTGTGGTGTATTCTTTTGTCCCCGCAGTAAGAAAGCGTGAACATTAGTCTGGTGACCTTAACCTTTTTGGTGGTAAAAATGCATCCCTTGTTTGTCCAGACTGAAGTCTTCACTGAAGTTTTCACTTTTTTCTTGCTTTTCTTCTTTTTTCTGCTATCTAACGCCCTTCCTTTATGTATATGAACTTTGCACAGCCAAGGAAAAGCAAGGAAACACACTCATAGGGCTTTGTACCAGAGACCGAAATTGCCATGGTTCCTTTCACCAACGAAAGATCACCTTGACATGCAGTGCAGTGGTGGGCTCAGAGCAGCTTTTGGAGAGGACTGTAAAAGGAAATGCATCCATACCTAAGAAAAAGAAATAAAAAAAAGTCACTATTAAAATAAATCATCCGTGGAGGTTTTGCTTTCTTGGAGGGTTTGCTTAGCCCTGTCTTCCTTAAGGACTTCTTTTCTCCTTCTAAAATTGTGATAGTGAAGAAGAGACTGTGTAATAGTGTCCTCACCCTAAATGGGTAAGTGTGGGATTTTCTTCTCTTTTTAAGAATTTTAAATGGCCTGAAATTAATATTTTGATATGTAGAATCGTAGAATATCTCAGGTTGAAAGGAGTCTCAAGGGTCAGTGAGTCCAGCTCCACGGCTTAAATCTGTTGAGTACTGGCACCTGAAGCTATCCACCAAGACTTATTCATCTTTATAGCCAGTATGTGGATACTTCGGGGGTAAGTTTAGGGATTTGTAGTATTCTGAAACATTGAATTGTCTTCTGTCTTTTTTCTTTTCTTCCTATTTGCATGTTTTCCTCCTGTTTAGAAATGCTTACTTTTCAGATTAGCTTTGTGTTGAAAAAAATGGCTCGTGTGTGTTGTGTTGAACCGCCTTACAGTGATGAAATACTGTGAGCAACATAGTTTCTCTCATTGCCAAAATACGTTAAAGAGAAAATCCCAGAGAAAGAGCTGCTGTACCCACTGCTATTCAGTTAACTTTTGCTCCTTACCAAGCAAACCAAAGCAGTTATTTTCAAATTAGATAAATTTTAGATCCACTGGTATGTGACGTATGTTCCCGAAATACTGAAAAACCAGAGGGGGTGGTAAAATTAAGGTTTTTAACTGCTTTGCTTTATCCCTCTGTGGAATGCTAAAGGTACCTGCTTCTGTGTGATATGTTTCCTTGCAAACCCCAGTAATTTGTGCTTATGCTTGAGCAGTGTGAAATAAATGAGCGTTGGCCTGTAGCTGAGTCTCACAGGAGAACTGCTGATACTTATGGAGTTTGAGGTGTTGGCGAAAGCTTCATTTGGAGTCGTTTTTTTCCAGCTGCCTTATATATATATTAAAAAAACCAGTGTTTTTGTTAATTAGAATTAATTTTCTTTGCAGTTAAAGTAACTACTGTATCATTTCATCATTGTGGTTTAGCTATTAGTATTACACCACTGAGTATATCTGAAGACAGTCAATGTGAAACATAGGAATAATATTTATGGAGCAGTTTGTCAACCTGCCTGCCAGAATGGTTAGAAATATACATCTGGAGTTTAGAATCTATTTTATTATGTTCTGTTTGTAGATACCAAATCGAGAAAGCTATCAATCTTTCATATTTTAAGAGAGTAACATTGGTATGTCCCAGGAAGCAGAAATCAGTGCCACAACAGTAACTGTCTAGCAAAAACTTTTTATGTGACTATCAGAGATGTTAGTTGGTTTGGGATTTTATAACCCCATATTCCTTATTCCATGGTATTACGATAGACTTCAGGGTGTTTTTAATCTGGAAATTGGACACCCTTCTACTCTTCAAGTATTTTCTTAGTACATTGCTTTGGTCACCAGATGAGAATGGTATAGATGCTTGTATTAGTCTAGCATGAAAAGCTGACATCTGTTGCACTTTAAAGTAGATTGCCAAGTAAACTGTAGAAAATCTGTAATCCTAACAAGAGGATGAACTTGACGTAATCACTACTTTTAATAAAATTATTTTTCCACTTTATTGGAAGATAATTTAGTAGAACTTGTAAAAAAAAAAAAAAAAAAGAAGAAGAAGATGACAAAAAATGAATGAAATGTGTGGACAGCTTCATGACTCCAACATAAATAGCACTTGAATATTTGCAGTGTAAAATCCTGATCTGTGAGTGAAGCTGAAGATTGGAGTCCAAAATTGAAAAAGTTTTCTTTTTCCACATCTCCAGCATTTGGAAGGAACCAAATGCCTCCAGGAGTAGGTGGATGAGAAAATAGTTGAAAGAGAAAAGTACAGGCAATCTGTAAAATATACGATGACCCTGAAAGGAAGGACACCTTTGGCTGGTCTGTAGACATCACCATTCACTTGCCATTCCACTCTAGTGTGTACATAGCGTGTTTCATGCATAAATGTAGGCCGCCCCCACAGGCGGCTCAGATGAAGACTGTCGGTGGGACCTCAAGCCTTCCACCTCTGATGTGTCCTTTTCTGCAGTCACTTCTTACAGTGTTTCCTTCTTGGGAACTTTATGGCAAGTGTCTGAATGCATCAGCAGTGACTTTCATTTCACCTCCTCTGGTCTCTTCTTATAGTAACATCTGGGAAATCTGTTTAATTTACTTCAATGCAAAATTACTTTCAGTATGTCAGATACGAGCTTTTTACTTTAAGTGTTTAACTACCAAGTGAAGCACATGTCATTAGCTGGTATTATTTCAAGAGTTAAAGTTCATGTAACTAATATTCTAAAACTTAGCCAAATCTAAATATTTTGGTGACCATGCTTTAATAGTGCCTCTGGTTCCTTTATAATAAACAGAGATAATTAAATAGCATATGTGTTCATTTTTACAGCAACAATTCTGTCTCAGTCAAAAAACACTGTTGTAATAAAACTCCAGAAGAAGAAACTAGGCAGATCTGTTTACTTTCCTTTGCATTTTCAACTGAGAGCTTCAACTGACAGCAGGATGTGACCTTTAATTCCTGAACACTTTAGGTGCAGGAGATACAAGCACCCCATATAAAGTCATTCCAGGAAATGATCTGTCTTAATGTTATAGTATGCAATTTACCCTTCTGCTTCCTCAATTATTCCACTATTTCTTTTTATCCTATTATACTTATCATCATGGTACATGAATATCTACTGCATAATCTTTTCTCCACTTGTCCTGGAGGTATGCATGCAGAGTGGAAATTAATTTGGCATGAAATGCAAGCAGTACATAAGAATTAATGTTTAAACTTACCTCAGCAGTGGAAGATACCCACAACGTAAAGTAACACTGACACTGTAAGTGTCCACAACAGTGTCTGATACCCTGTTAGCCAAGTAACCAGCCTTGTGCATTTCTCTTCACCAGCCAGCCGTAGTCTCTGCTGACTCCCCATGATGCTGTGATCGTTCCACAGGGCTTGGCCCTTGCCATTTATCAGCTGCAAGACAAAGGGATTGGAAGGTGTTGATATCGCTTTCCCTCCCTGCTCATCCTCTCATGCCTATCCCTGCCACCCATGAATTTGTAGAGCAAGGTGCTGAATCAGAGCAGCCACAGGTAGAAGGATCTGTAAAAGGCAGGAAGGCAGAGGCAGATAAATGTCACTGAAAAAGCAGAGAATTCAAGTGCCCTAATTTTAACTTTATTGCTATACTTTCTATTATGTGTGACAGACTGACATCCCTCATGGACAGCTCTAACCCCCACAAGCCGACTCCTGTCCAAAGGGTTTAATGCTACGTGGTGTCCTGATAATTGTGTTCTTGGTAATGATATTGGCAGTGGGATATCAATAGTCTCCACCCTTTCAATGGGTGCTCTTCCCAGGTTTCTGCTTTCTCAAACAGCTCAGCCAATATATTGGGCCTAGCCTCTGAAAGACCTTTGCTCCTTCCCTTCCAAATGAGCAGTAGTAAACTTCTGGTGAGACATTGGATTAAAGCCACTTAAACCCTTACCAGCCTATCAAAGCAGTAAGGAATTTAGATACAGATTACCAATTTACATAAAACAGCTCTGTATTTATACGTATAGGTGTGTGTTTGAGCAAATGCGGTACATTAGAAGTGAATGGGAAGGTGGCACACAAGGTGTTTGGTGATTGCCAAATCTGTGCAGCAAAATAGGAGCACACTGAGCACTCCTGGAATTCAGAAAGCACATATCCACTCAGGAGCATTAGTTGCATCATTGTGTTTAGATGACTTGTTTAATTCAGAGTTAATTATTGAATTCAAGCTGAAAACAGTTTGTTCATCTGCTGCTACTCAAAAGCTCCAGGAGGCTGAATGGTTTGAGGAATAATACTGAAGTGAAGGTAATTTTGTTAGCTCCTTCATGGCAGGCAGATCTTATACTTCAACCAGGTGTGTTGGATGATGCAGCCAGTGAGGCTGATGAGTTCTTCAAGGAGGGAATTGGCAAATGGAAGATACAGTTATAACTGCATAACCGTTTAAAAATCTTTCTTCCAATTATGCTACGTGCAACAAGGTTTGTAGCATCCACTGAAGATGCAATTTTCAGAGCTGCAGAAATGTATTGATTTTATTATATTTTTTCCCCCTCCTTCATGGAATTGGTGGGAAGGATTAACTTTCACTTAGACTTAGCCATCGTTTATCACCCCCATTCTCTATCCGAACGTACTGCTGAAATGTGACAGGTGGTTTTGCTGGTAATTGCATGGTACTTTATTCCATTTTAAATGAAAATATAGAGTAGAGTGGTCTTCCTCGCTCTTTGCTGGAGTGCTTCACAGCAATATCGACCAAGAAGAGGCAGAAGAACAGGCTTTCCTTTAAATTGGAAAGATGTGTTATCCCGCTACGCTTTCCCTTAGGAGCTGGTAACTTAATTTCTAGGCAATAAGCTTCTGACTCCAGCATGACAAAAAATAAATTAAAAAGAATTGTAAGTGTCCACAATTTTTAAAATGAAAATAATGGAACAAAACCTATGGAAAGTTTGGTATTTTTTGAGTAATTAAAATGAGCAGTGGCCGTTTCTGTGGACTGGAGGCAAGTTTCCTTTGGGGTATAAATTTGCTTCATCTCATTTGAGGCCAGTCAGCGTGCTTTGGTATAAGGTGGCTTTTCTTTGGCCCCAGCTGTGCTAAACGCTGTTATAATTAGCACGACGGTTAACTTAATCAGAGCACTTGGCTCGGGAGAGAGGTGTTACAGAGTGCACCATAATTAGCATTTTTATTCCTTTGATCCTGAGCATGCTCTTTATTGACAGAAGTATCAAGAGCTGGTTTGTTTTTTTCTTTTAACACTTCAGGAGGTGGAAATATAGGTGGCTGGTGAGATTGCAAATTTATTAATGAGGGCTTTTTTATTTATTTAAATACCATCCTCCCAGAGGAAGTAGAAGGGAAAGTGATGCGCATATGTGGAAAAAAAGGTTTCAGGCATTGCGGTGAATGGGCACCTTTACAGCCAGAAAACAGCCCTGGTACAGCCACAGCCCTTTGCAGCTGCACATGCAGTTTGAGCAGCATCCCAACCCTTTTCAGCACGCTGCCCCAGACCACATGGCTGTCAGTTGCTTATGTAGAAGAGCTGCTTCTTCGTTAAGCTGTGGAAGAGCCTTTCTGAGGGTGAGAGCTGTATGGAAGAGAAAAACACAGGTTTGGATGATACTATTGCGGTGAAGGTCTGACATAGCTGCTGGAGTCAGTGATAACTCCGGTCGCTGAAGCACTGGCAGCCGTCCTGCCCCACGTGCTCGGTGGAGGCAGGTGGTGAGAACGTGCAGCGAAGCAGATGACTAGCTCAGTTCATGAAAAAACATAACATTTATTCTGTCAGACAAAATGCTGAAGACTTCCAAACTTACATCTGGCATCTGATTGCAGGGGAGGAGTGACGGGAGAAGGAGAGGCACCCGAGAGGCTCTGCTCGTTCCACACCACTGAGTGGAGTGGTTACCTTCAACAGCAGCAAAGCCAAGCATCTACTTTTGGTAGATGAAGCTGCTGTCTGTCTTTCTGAGATAGCCTTCATTAGGTCTGATAAACCCACTGACTTCTGCCTGCTCTGCAGCTGGATGCCTGTATCTCCAGTGTGCCCATGCTGAATTGGCTGTAATTTGTCTCAGTAGGTTTTGAGCATTTGTTCAGCAGTCTGGAAACACAGTCTTTCAGACAGTCTTTTTTAATTATTAGTTTTTAACTTTGAGATGACGTTAACTCAGGTGTTGCTGAGCACGTTCTCAATATTCACATTTTATATGGACTCAGTAATTTTTACTATTGGCTTCAAAGAGAAGGCGAAGCATCACTTATTACAAACAATGGAAAAAAATGGGGGAAAAATAGTTGAGGTTCTGCAATACATGCACCTTGCAGATTTTCACAGGGTTTTTGCATGCATCTGTCCCCTTCCAGCATTTCACAAAGAGGAAGAACTATCACACTCCTCTATTTTTTGCAGTCCATTTATCTGCTTTGCCAGCAGAAAAATCATATGCTGAGAGAGGCTGTAGAGAATACAGCCATCATTAAGGGACTTCCTATGTTATCCCTGACTTCGCTGGATTACTTTTATCTACCCAAGATGGATAAGTAATATTTAAAACATTTATGTAACTAGGTTTTAGGTCAACAGCAGGTTAAATGGTTTATTTAAGTAATCTTTCCTGATGGAAAGTATGTGGAAAGACCCTTTCTCAGTATTTTTCAAGATTATATTCATATCAGCATTAAAGCAGCAAGCAGCCTCCTTGACAGTAGTCTTGGAAGATACCCATTATTTGAGAGACGTGATAAAAACAGTATAATCTTTTCCAATACCCATACAAAGCCAGCAATCGTCTGTTTCTGCCATTCCAGTTATTTATATAATTATGCTTAATGCCACACAGATTTGAGAATAAAAAGAAATTGTTGCTGCTGTTTCTGATTAATATTTTTCCTTCCTGAGATCATAATAATAGTAAATGCCTCTTATGATAGAGAGAAGAAAGGACAATGGATTTGCAAACAATTTCCCCCCTAGTGCTGCTCTTCTGTGAGATAATGTCTTATTTTTTTCATGTTTGTCTCCTGTCCACATGAAGACATGATTTCTTAAGTTCATAGACTGCTCAGAAATGCTGCTATCTCATAACAACATGTCTGAGGTGTTAATACCTTAATTAAGCTGAAGCATGTGGGATTTTTATGAAGGTACAGGATTTAGCTAGTGTAAACTCAGCTATATCCAGGCTGTCCTTCTTTGTTTTGTTCTGTGTTGCACTCCCAATGAAAATGCTTGCCTGTTCAGTGGCCAACAAGTATTCAAATACCAAGGTGTCTCCCATACTATCCTGCTTGGCATAACTGGGGTAGCCAGGGAAAAAGAGCTCCAGCTAGTGAGCCCCTGCTCACTGTCTGATCCCACATAGTAGAGTGATGCAAGCTTCCTTAGAAATACACCTAGAAAGTAACTCAGTGTTTCCAGGCTCCTGGATTAGGGAAACTATTTGAAAATTTGTAGACATCTTCCCGTCTTGGAATTTTCTGTGTTGACACATCTTTATGTATTGGATTTCTTCTTCATGGTATCTGAAGAGAGAGAAACTGGCCATGTATTGCATTTGCAGCATAAGGCTCAAGTTAGGAGTTCAGACTGGGTTCAGCAAATCTGCTGTGTTCATTTAAAGGAGATATAGGAAAACTTGATTTGTGGAAGCCCACTCAAGAACTAAATATATGCTTATAGGTTTTATAATGTTATGATCATCTAGGTAGTACAGCTATGATATTATACACTTAGACAAATTCGCTACTTCACTCAGCCTCTAAGTTCTGCTTGAGCTAAATAGTATCATTTTAAAAAGCCATCTAATCTCACTTTTTAAATACTTTAGGTGATGGCAGATTTACTGCATGCAAATATAAAAGGTTCTTATGGCTTAATTGCATTCACTTCTAACAGTTCCCACTCGTTTTTAGCCTGAATTTGGTCTCAAAGTTCCATTTTCAGCTTTCTATTTTGTTGTGTCTTATTAAATGTGTCTTGTTAATGTAAGTATTTATGGGCTGTGATCAGAACATGCCGAACTTTCTCTTTGTAAAACTGAATGGGCTGAATTACTTCTGACTCTTGCCTTAGAGCATATTTTCCTGACTGAATACTTCTTGCAGCTCTTTCCTAAACCCTTTCCAATCTGTCGATATCTTTTGTGAAGAATGGATGCCAGACGTGGGTGTGGATGCTTGTAATCATTTCAGTATTACTGAATGAAGTGACAAAAGCAGCCCCGGGCTTCTCAGTCACAAAAGAGAAGCTGAAGTTTTGCCACTGCAGGGGTGAGGGTAAGATAAATTCACACAGAAGGTCTGGACTTGCTACCCCAGCTGAGGAAGGGGGAAGGAAGAGTGAGTGTGGTCAGGGCCGGGAGGAGCTGGTTCCTGCATCCCCTCCCATTGCTACCTCTGCCAGAAGCCGGAGGAGGAAGCTCCACTCGGGCAAAGGCAAAGCAGGCAGCAGCTTCGTGACTACCAGTTAAAGATGTTTTTCTTGCTACCCTGTTGCCCTGGTTAACCTTGACTTCCCCTGTTCCTGCTAATGTTCCTCTGAAGTACTACGTTTTTCACTTTGTGTCTTCCATAGCTCATGTATTGAAAGATCTCATTAATTGTCTCAGGCACTGCATCACTGCTGGAGTTTTAGTTGCAGCTCCCCATGGCCCTGAAGTCATTCTTCAAGTCGCTGCTTTCCAGATTAGTTCACCATCTTACAAGTTTAACCGGTACATGAAGAAGCATGACCTTGTATTCTGTAACTCTTATAAGTAATGTTGTTCAAAGAGCCCTATCTAGCAGATTTTTCAGTTCATTCAGAACTGATTTGCCCTCAGTCTGCCTACTGTACCATTAGTTACATCACCTTCACCTTGACTGCCAGAATGCTATTTTCTTCCATGTCACTTAAGGCTATGGATTAGATGAGGACCAAGATCTCTCTATACACAAATCGACCAGAAGTTTCATTTGATCCTGGAAGCTGCATCTTTCTGAAATCTTTCCTATTTGATTGCAGCACTTTTGTTTTGGGGGACACATGCCTCCACCTTACACTCATCTTTTAGTTGACGAACTAAGAAGACATGTCATCTTCCACCTTATGTTTCTTGTGTTTTGCATTTCATTCCTACTACTGCAATGCAGTTGAAGATGCTGCAGAGGGATATTTAAATTCAAGCCAAAAAAAAAAAAAAAAAAAAGCCTAATTAAAGTGAGGAAAAAATTATGAATGCATTTCTATTTTTAGAATTCACGAAACTTGCCTTAGCAGAACCTTTGGGCTTAAATTAGTAGACATTTTGTCTTTAATTGGAGCATTTTGCTGCATAGGATTGTTTAAAATAAAGGATGAGTTAATTAGACATTTATTTAAAAAATAAAACATTGAGGGAAGCCAGTGTGCAGTTCTGGATATGGTACTGACTGTGCACATAAAGACACTGGGGAAGGGAGACAGATGAGCAACAGGCGCTCTTACAAATCTTCATTAGCTGTGCTTTCTGGGTGCTGTCCTTAAGCAACCGGAGCAAGACAAAGACATATCACAAAACATACCCTAAGTGGACTCAAGATAATATTTTTCTACCCTGCAGAACTGTAAGTTTGTGTCTGTGTCAGGAGTTGCAGAATATCTCAAGAGTTTTGCTCTGCTTTTGTCCCCACCTGCAGATGGCCATCAAGGTTGTTGCCTTTGTGCTTTTTGCTCCTACTCACATGATGCACACGCTAAAATAAATACGGATTTGCTGCCCGGGGAGTCATGTCGGCCAGCAAAAATAACAAGGCCTAATGCAGAAAGGGAAAACAGCCTCAGGCCCTGTGGTAGCCAGAGGTGGATGGCCATGTCCCGCAGGAAGACAGCTCATGGGGCAGTGCGGGAAGTTCAGGTCTGCTGGTGGGCCGGGGTGATCTACTGCAGGGAGCTGGGCCTTAAAGGAGTTATATCTGCATGTTACTGGTGTTTACCAAGCTGGAGGCCATTTAAAAAAAGAGGAAAGGAGCATTTGAGTTTGAAAGACTATCTGCGCTGTTTTCAAGTCACTGGTGGTCAGCAAACACTGCTCTTGCTGCTTAGTCATACTGCTCTGAAAATGCTAAAACAGTTAAAAAAAAAAAAAGACATATCAGCAGATTAGGCTTCTGTTTTTTAGATGTGACCGTATGCTTTGGAGAACTGGACTGCAATTTTTTTCAGAGAGTGACAGAATCACAGAATCACAGAATCACAGAATGGCCTGGGTTGGAAGGGACCTCAAGGATCATGAATCTCCAACCCCCCTGCCGGGCAGGGCCACCAACCACCCCATTTACTAGACCAGGTTGCCCAGGCCTCGTCCAACCTGGCCTTGAACACCTCCAGGGACGGGGCATCCACAACCTCTCTGGGCAGCCCGTTCCAGCATCTCACCACTCTCCTTGTAAAGAATTTCCCCCTAACATCCAACCTAAAT
>PPHD01028472.1:0-10873 GCA_002909625.1 Bambusicola thoracicus
GGCTGCAGCTCCTCACAGGGAGCGGAGGGGCAGCGCTGAGCTCTGCTCTGTGTGACAGCGACAGGGCCCGAGGGAACGGCATGGAGCTGCGGCAGGGGAGGGACAGTTGGGGGTGAGGGAAAGGGTCTGCACCAGAGGGCGGTGCGCATGGAACAGCCTGCCCAGTGGGCACGGCCCCGAGTGCCGGAGCTCAGGGAGCGTTTGGACAGCACTCAGATATTGGGACTGGATTTTGGGTGGTGCTGCCTGGAGCCAGGGGTTGGACTCCATGTTGGACTCCAGGTCCCTTCCACCTCGGGACAGTCTATGATCCTATAGTTGAGTCTTCCAGGAAAGCAGCACCCAAATTTTCACTCTGCCCCGCGCTTGCCCTCCTACCGACTCGCACGACCTCACGCTCCCCAACCCCACACCTCAGCTCCCGGCGGGACAGGAGCGCCCTCCAGG
This sequence comes from Bambusicola thoracicus, assembly GCA_002909625.1. NCBI lineage: Eukaryota > Metazoa > Chordata > Aves > Galliformes > Phasianidae > Bambusicola > Bambusicola thoracicus. Next base: position 448 of record PPHD01028472.1, read on the forward strand.
GGCACCGGCTGCTCCGTGCCCTCCCCGCCAGCACCGCCGGGCTCCGCCGAGCTGCCGCTGCCGCCGCGCAGGACCGGGCTACTGCAGAGTGAGAGCTATCGGAGCTCGGAGCTGTCGGAGGGAAGGGCGGGAGCTGTGGCGGTGCTTCTCCTCGCTGCCGCCCGTCCTCCCGGCGGCGTGGGGAGGCGGGCGGGGACAGCCGGCTTCCCGCCCCCGGCTCGGCCTCCTCTCCTCCCGCCTCCGCACCTCTTTCCCTCCCCGCGGCACCGCCGAGGCTGCGAGCGCGGCGCCCGCCCAGCGCCCGCCGGGACGAGGAGGCTGGATGAGGACTTGCGTCCCGGGGCGTTCGGCAGCCCCTCGGGCATGCGGCGGGTTGCGGGGACTCTGCCCTGCCCTGGAGCCGAGCGGGGACATCAGGTAACTGAGCGCCTCGCGCCATCCCGGCCCTGCCGGAAAGTTGCCTGCAACCCCCTGGGTGAGCGGCGGGGCGACCCGCGGGCGCCGTCCGGAGGGATCCGAGGCGGTGCGGCGGCGGCTCGAGCGGCTCGTGCTGCTGTGCGCTGCTGGCGGGGGAAGGAGTGCGGGGGTACGGGGCTGGCAGCGTTAGCACCGTGTGCCGGGCTCTGCTGGCTTCCCCCTGCCAGCCTCGCTGTGCTTAGGACAGCCGACAACAAAATACTGCCGGAAAGTAATGCGTAGAGGTGCGCAGGAGAGTTCGGTGCGTTTGTTGGGCCGTACGGCATAGCCCGAAATACGCTGTTTCTTCTGAATCCTGTTCTGCCGGGGGCTTTCTAACGGGACCTCTGTGGGTTCAGCACAAACTTCTAACAAATGTGTGGATTTTAATGAACGCAGTGTGAGGATAAATCCCACTCGAAGTGTTCCACAGCGGCGCCTTGCTCTCCTTTGCTCATAGTTTGTATCAGAGGCACTGAGATTTGTTTTCTTTATTTATTCTAAAATCATTTAAAGAAGGGTAGGTGAGCAGAGTGCCCGTGGGTTCTGTGTGCCTTTGCTACAAGCTGAAAAACTGACGCTGGACCACTTTATAGCAAGAAGTAGAAAACATCCATACTTTGAGAAACCTGCTTTCTTGCCTGCCCAAAGTAGTGTGTGCTGCAGAATGCCCTGAGGGTGAAAAGATTTCCCGTTTCAGAAGTGAGATGGTCCCCAGCGTCAGGAGTGTTCTGCACTTACTCCATGGGTTAAATTGGAGAGAATCAGAGAGAATCTGCCTCAAGGGTTGTGTCAGCTGTAGCTGGGAATGTTTTACTTCCAGATCTCCACAGTGCCAGTGTAACGCCACAGTGTTTGTTGCAAAAGCCAAAGGAAGTAATCAAATGTAACGAGCTTAATTTCACTAGATTATAATATAACGAGTTTTGGACCAAATTTAGGAGATCGAAAGGAGAACAGCTTGAGCATCGTTCATCTGTTACTGCAGGTAATCCCAATGGTTATGCATAAGGCAATACATTTATGATGATTTTCAGATTGACAGCAGTTTTTAATAAGCACACAGTCATTTTACCTAAAAAGCTCCGTGACCCAGCGCAGCTTTGGGGCTGCTGCATATATGTTCAGTTCTTTTATTAAAGGACTTTTATACTGTATTAAACTAAGAGAAGTTTGAAAAAGAGAAAGAACTATGAGCGTAGGTAGAACCTGAAATGCTTTCCAGCTTCCTGTGTTTTGTGGTGCCTTTTGGTGTTTTTTTCGTTATTAGCTTCAAACATAACTTCTCCCTGAGTTCTCATGTAAGTGGCAGAATTTCTTAAATGTGTGAAACAATTTTCTATTGTCAGATATTCTGTAGCTCTTACTTCCTTAAAAAGATAGATACAACCTGGGAGTTATCATTTTTCTTGACAGCATGACAGTTAAAGCTTGGTTTGCATAGCAGCAGGCACGTGTGGTGCATTAAAGGATGTCATTCTGAACTGTCACCGAGTAACTTTTCAATGTGCTTTTGTGAAAGTGAATGTATTGCTTCTAAAATGATGGCTTGGGTGTAACTGAGTGTTAGGATGAGGAATTATGTAGTGATGTAACATCTAATTTAAGGTTTTTACTGCAGTATTAATATTGCATTCCTGTGAATTTAGTGCTCAATTCTGTAAACAGGTATTTGATTAATTTTCTTCATATTGGTGTCTCTGTTAAAGGCTAAAAACCTACTGTTGATGCAGTTGTGCTTAAGCTGCCCAGAGGTGGAGTGTGCAGTTTTGCCTTTTTATATCACAGTGAAGAAAATGCCGCATTTGCTGATAAGCTTTCTGATAACATGTCCAAATGGCATGTAATTGTTGCTATTTAGAAGCTGAGGTCATGTTAGAAGTTGTGAGCTTAAACATTTCTGTGTGCCAGACAAGTGTTGTTTGACAGTATGTGAAGCCTTAAGCAATGAAAATCGGCAGGTGAAGTGAGGAAGGTATATAACATGCTGTTAAGGTATGAGAATGTGGGAAGTTTGGGAAAGAGCAGTAAGTCAGGAATTTGGGGGTTTTTTGGACGGTGAACTTTTTCCATAATAACTAAGTTACCAGCTTTTGAAAGTAATATGTACCTTGAGGAGGTGAGGTGAAATGTATATCTGGACATGGAGGCATTTGATTTACCTGAAGACTGTATTTGCACTTGTAATATTGTTGTTATAAGTCTTTTTCTGAACTTCTTATCGCTATACTCGTCCTGGAGGCTTCTCTTAAACCAACATAGAAACTTTGTTACTTCATTGGTGAGCCTGTCTGTTGTGTTTGGATTTGGTAAGTAGGGGTGAAACTAGTTCACTAAGAGCAATATTTCTGTAGGAGGAAGAGGCTGTTAAGAACTGAAATACCAGTGAGAGAAAGTTCTGTCTTAGCTGTGAGTTCAGCAGCTGGTCTTTGAGGAGTACATACCACAGATCTGTAGGAAGTGAGCACCATGGTCAGCTCTTGGGAAAGGATTCCTTCTGACAGCCACAACCAGACAACATTCCTGCAGATAGCCCAGTGAGCTCTTAGTTGACATGCCTGTTCTCTGTGTTTTGCCCTCTCTTCAGTTGTTAATCCAGCCAATCTCCTCTTAGCTGAAGAACTCCTGATGTGCTCAGTTTTACTTTTAGATTGCCTTTTCTAGACCTCTGATAAATAATATTTCCTGCTGAACTCTTTGAGTTCATACTCTTTAAGTAGAACACCATCTGTGAAAATGGAGCTGTGGCCATACCAACAAGGCAGGTGAAAGTGTTAGCTCGTACTCAAGGCCGTACTTACAAATCAGTGTGTTGTATCTTTGGAAAAGTATGCTGTTGCTGGTCACTTTTCACTCTCTTGTTAACTCTCTCCACCAAAATTCCATTCTGAACAATGGCTGAATACTATTTTCCTTCCTGTATTTTCTCAGTTGATCATTCTTAGCTAAACTTACATTGGTTAGCTGCATCTCAGTTTCTCCTAGATCATCTCTTCAATTTGGTATGGTTATTCTGAATTCAAATTCCCTTTCCCATTTCTAACTTGTAGGTTTCCTAGGCTGGTGTCATATTCAGATTTACAAATATACTCTGTTAACTAAGCTATTAAGAAAGCAATAAATATCTAGCAAGTTGGACCAGGGATCTTTTTAAGGATGTCTTCCCATTTGTCAATGAATGTGTAAGAAAGATTCTCTGATTATGCTGTTGTGGGCTATTTTTAAAATACTGCACTGAGTTTCATTGTATAGATGCTATATGGGCTCATAAATACAGTTGTTACCATCTGTTACCAACTACTGTAAAACCCAAAGTAGTTTGTACTTCAGCTGTCTAGGTTTTTCTTACAAATGCTGTAGTTTTCAAGAAAATGATGTGTTCTTGATGTATCCAGTTTAGAAGTTCTTTTTAGTGCAATAGTTTTTCATTGAACAGCCAAGTACCTCCTCATGGACGTTATATCATTGTGTGGAGATTGTACATTGCAATCATATAATGTCTATTATTTGCAATTAAAATGCTGTTCACAAATCTGATGAAAATTACCAGTGTAATATAAGTGCTAGCTTTACTTCATGTTTTCTGACAGTTATTTATGGTAGGTGGATTTAATCAGCAAACAATGGGAAAGAACATGCCATATTACTGATGTGCTTAACTGAGATGTTTTACATAAATTCTAAAGGTCATGCAAGGACAATGTTTGTACACATTTATGAAACAGTAGAGAAAAACTACAAACACTAGTAAAAACGGATTGCCTGTTAGGGTTTTAAGTCCTTGAAAGTCTTAGCAATCTGAAGTTTCCTAATAAATTTCCACTGTATTAAATTTGGTCTTAAATTTACCTGTTTTCTGCTAATATGTGGTGGCTTAGATTTAACATAACAATACTGAACATCTAATTATCTTTTTTTCCACTCCAGTGAAGAGGCAAACTATGATGTTCCAAATTAATATATTTGTCAATAGTGCTGTTGATTTAAGTCACACAAGTATCAGCTTCTGAAATTGGAGAATTAGTTTTGTGAACCGCAGCATATGTAAATTATACACAAATACCCAAATAAATTATTTATTTGTGGTTGTGCAATAAGCAGCCAGTACTTCCTTTGGCGAACATTTGTTATTAACAGTTCTAAAAACTTTGTAATATTCTTTCTGTAGAAAATAAACACAAGCTGTCTTCTACAGGTTTATTAGAGTTGGCCTACAGAATTTGAATTTCAGTATAGTGAACACCATTACCATTTAGTACCATAAAAATTATTGGTAATAACATATTTCTCTGTGTAGTAGAAAAGTGATACATGTTAGAATAGGACAAACTTGAGTGCATGCAACCCTCCCCCCCAAAATAAACTTTATCTTTCAGTGAGTGTAAAAAAACTACTTTTCATAATTATTTGTGGATGATGATGTGAAAATTGGTAGAACGGTACTATTTCTCTTGCTTGATTGTTTTAAAAACAGATTTTCTCAGGGATATGAAATTTTGCATGAAGGTTTTTGCTAGGAGATTTGAAGAACCTCTTGTTTTTCACAGAGAAACACAGGCCAACCACCACCTCACCACAACCTCTCTTCAGGCAGAGCAATAATGTTTCCCCTGAGTCTCTTCTTCTCCCCAGTTCCCTCAGCCACTCCCCATCAGACTTGTGTTCCAGACCCCTCACAGCTTCATTGCCCTTCTCTGAACACACTCCAGGACCTCAGTGTCTTTCCTGTTGTGAAGGGCCCAAAACTGAGCACAACACTCAAGGTGCAGCCATCCTTGGATGACCTGTGTTCTTCATGACCTAGAAGGAAATCAAGCCAGGTTACCTGCATGATTGGAGGTCCTCTCAGGATCTTTTCAGGCATGTGATGAGTTCCTTACACATTCTGAAGGAGGCCTAGATCTGCTAGAGCTGGAATAGTGGATATTCACCTTTATCTCCTTTCAGTCTTTTTACATACTGAGGGATGCTGAAAGAGATCATTCAAGCACTTCTGCGGTCCCATCTTCCCCTTTTCTGTAATTAGAGGGGATGATTATTTCTTTTATATGCAAGGTTGGAGAATATGGTACAGCTGGGTATTTTGGTGAAGTCTGATTTTTGTACTCTTGGGGTTGGGTAGTAAAGGACCGAAGGCCATGAGTAAGAGAGTGTGCTCTCTCATTTCAACTACTTCATATTTAGCTGAGAATCATGTACTAGTTTAATGAAACTTGTTTTCTGCTTTCTGTTATGCTCATTGTTAGCAGGAAGGGTGGTGAACATGTTTGTTCCAGTTATTCTATAGTCTGAAAAAAATGAATGTATAAAATAAAAAAGCAGGAGGCACTCTCAATGCCTCTTGAGTACCAGCAAAAGGTGAATCCTAACGGCTTCTACCTGATCCTTTACTGATTGTAGAAATCCAGATTTATTGGTGTTCTGGACTCTGCACCATTTTTCTCCATTGGCTTCGTTCACTTTGGAGAATCGAGCATTGTTTGTAGGCTCTTTGTCATGCTGTCCTCTGAAGTTTCTACTTTTTCTGTTTAAAGTTCCATTCTCCAAAGGATGGTTTTGATTCTTGCTGCTTCTGGCCTCCTTCTCCATCATATACTTGCAATTAATATGTGCTTTTAAAGACCTGCTTTAAAAATCAGAAGAGCACGCTTCCCAGATTGATTATGCCAAATCTGACTGAGGTCTCCTTTGCTATCAATGAGAGGACACTTTTTATATTCCTGGTTGATTTGTCACAAGCCTCAGCATGCTAACCTCTTCCTTGACATTTGATGTGGCAAACAGTTCTGAAATATATTCCTATATGAGAATCATAGAATCACTCAGGTTGGAAAGGACCTCAAAGATCATCAAGTCCAACCGCAGCCTAACCATAGTACCCTAACTCTAACAACCCTCCGCTAAATCATGTCCCTGAGCACCACATCCAAACGGCTCTTAAACACATCCAGGGATGGTGATAAATGTTTATGTTTTGTCTCCTGATATAAACAGTCACATACAAAACTATCTATGAATTTCCTCAAAGTTTTAAAAATGTTTCTTACCAAAAATTCTCCAAGCACCTGAGCTGTAGAAGAGCAGATTATTTTAGGGTCAAATAGTTACTTAAAACATTCGGAAGAGATACTAGGAAGAAATAGCTTTTTTTTTTTTTCCCAGAAGAGACAGGTTACCAGTGAGGTGTGCTGGGATAAGAGGTGCTGTACAATGAGCTCATAAATTATTTGAAGAAGAAAGTGAACAGGGAGGTGAGAGCTTTCGCTGAATAATAGTGAATTAATCAAGGTAGTTGCAACTAAAGCTTCAGTGTTACTTCCTGGGCATGTTAACATCTATTCTCAATATACACTGCAGAATTTAAAGGGATCTTTACTTTGATGCTTGCATTCATTCATTCCTCTTTGAATACTGTTGGCTTCTCAAGTAGGAGAACTGGAATTATTGAATTTAACTTACTGTGAAATATTAATTCTCAGCTCAGTGATTATCAGAAAAGTAAATGAAATATTGGGAATTAGAAAAATAAGAGCCAATAGCAACATAAAAATTATGTCCTGAAAAAAGTATTTCTGGTAATCGTAAATAACATACGTAGTTACTTTTCTTCTATCTCAGGGAAAAAAAAAGTTTATAAGCAATTGAGGGAAAGACAGAAAACATGTCAAGGAGATGCTATATTCTCTTCAACAGATGATCAAACAGATTACAGCTTTTCAGTTTGTAAAAGGTGTTAAAAGCTAGTATGATAGAAGTCAATAACATTGAGTGGTATGGAAAAAAGTGAAGATGGGCTTTATTATTCACCATTGTTTCTCATTCTGTGATGAGAACAAGCGGTAAAATTATCAGCAATGAAGTAAAATGAATTGTTAAATAATTAAGCTGTCAAACGTATTGCTACAGGATATTATAGAGGGCATGTGTGTAAAAGAACTCAAAGCAGATTTTTTGCCATGATAGGCCATAAGTTCACAGGTAATGATCAGGTGGGATGGTCCAGACATGGTTGCTGGCATAGGATTTCTCTCAGTCAGTCTCAAAGTAGATGAACTTGCCAATGACAATATCAGTCCTTTTTGTGTTTCTTGCATTTCTTTTCATAAAAATCCTTTTATTCAGAAACAAGATAGTGACTTGATATATCAAGTATTGTCACTGTTCTATTCAGCTGTATGCTATATATGCTGTGTTCCCCCTGCGTCTTTCTCAAAGGAATGAAATGCATTCAGCTAGACTACTACTGCAGTCTAATTAAATTATCTTGTCAAATGTGGTGTTTTAATTCAAGGCTTGCTTCTTGTTCAGCATGTGCAGAGAAAGCTGCAGCACAAACTTTAGATTATCTGAATCACTTATTACTCCTTTGAACTGAAATATAATTAATAGTCATGACATTAAATTGTGGTACCTGTTGGTTTAGTACTGCCAAAAAGTCTGTGTTTTGGGGAGTAAGTAAACTCCTTCATCACTGCTTTTTCAAGGAGAGAACAGGACATTTCAGTCAAGTGTAATTCATTCAGGTTTTACAGCTGTCTTGAAAATAATTTAGTCAAGGCATAAAAGAGGAATTTTCGTGTTCCAAAACATTAGGTTAAACATTTTACACATTTCAGTTCTTGATGCAACTGAACATTGCTTTGGTGCAAGTCCATGCCAATACTGTAGTATTGCACCAGTCTTTCTTAATTCAAAATGCAAAGGCATGCATTAAGAAAGGGAAAATACAATTAAAGATACTACATTTTAAGAAGTGTAGTTGGTTTCATATTAATATTGAAAATGCCATGCTTAGGCTTATAGCAAACTCAAGGCTACTGAAAGCTTGAGTTCTAACTTCTCAAAAGAAAGGGAATGTTAACTTTACTCAGACAAGCAGTGAACGCCTTTTTTTTCACCCCCAATTTAATAGAGGGGTTTCAAGGAAAATGCGTACATTTATGGGAAGGGTCATTTTTTCCTCTTCTTTAATAACAGCCTTTTGTTATCCTTTGCTGTCTTCTCAACAGCAAATTTGACTGATGGTTGAGAGCAAAATAGCAGCCTCATCAGGGGTACATCATTCCTTTGTAGGGTAGGTCATTATACTTCTGAAGTGTCTGCAGTAACCCATCAGCATGAGTTACTGGGTTCTTAATACTGTATAATTATGATACATGCATGATTCCACTCTTTGTCCAACTTGTACATGCCTTTCTAGCTCCTACTTAGAGGCCCTTTTCGTGAGAACTGGAATAAGTTCTACTTTTTGAAATGCTCATCTTTGAGCAATAGGGGAAGTGTCCACATCATAAGAGAAAGAAACTTCATGTTTCTTTCGAATTTCCATAAGTGAAGGCAAGTCTTAGACAACTGAAATATCAATAAAGGAAAATATCCTTCCCTCCTCATAAGTATTCTCTTTGCCTCTGTTATCTTCTTGTTGAAAGTAATGATTGATAAACTCTTCTCAGTTTGGAGATTATCTACTCTCATAGTAATCTAAGACACAGGAGGTATCTAAAACTTTTAATGAGAATTGTTATTGTCATTGTACAACGTCTTTTACACAACCCTCACTCAATTCTGAATATTTTAAAGATACAGGTAAGTTCTGTCAGTTTTTGTTTGTCTCTGTATTCCAGATGTGTTTTTATTTTAGATCTGAATGGCAGGTTATCTCGCAGCCAATTCAGTTGATGAAGCAAATCCATCATCTATTGTTATTTTTTTGCTCAGCTGAGTTCAAAAATATGCTAATAACAAATCCATTCAGTCCCCAATTCCAACAGAAAATGCAAGTGTGCCTAAACATGCTGGTAAATTCTTCTCTGAAGTTGTTCGTATGCTTGGCATCTGCACATATATCTGAGCATGCCAGACATTTATCTGTGATGAATGCAAAACTGATTGAAGATCTTATGTTGCCAGATAATCATTTTTGGACATGCATGCTGATTCATGTGTTTTCTGTAGTCCTACCGTCAAGCCGGTGACCAAGTACAGATGATGTTTCTCATTTTCTCCAGCTCATGTTTCCAACAGAGACATTTGCTGGACCCACTCTTGGCTGACAGGCTGACTTCAAGGCCCCTGACTATCCAAAAATCAGCTCTTCATGCAAATATGCAAGAGTTGACACCATCTGTAAAATCTGCTCCCCATCTACCCATCATTAGGCTTTATTGATTGAACTGTCATTCTTCAGGTATAATCTCTGACTTAGGGTCAGTCTCTTTACCATGTGTATTTGCAGCTTCCAGCTCACTGTAAATGATGAGCATAGACTCAATCTTTTCAGACAGTGTGCAGATATTTCTAATTAACAACAGAAGTGACTAGATTGAAATAATGTATTATTTTGAAATAGAAAATCTTTTCATTTAAACTGCTGCTCTGTAAGATTTTGTTACATGTTATGGAATTAGAGGAATATGACTTTGGATAGGGTCACCAAAAGATACCTTACACATGTGTCCGTGTTTCATCTCCTATTCCCAGCTCTTAAATTTTCACTGACATGACAAAACATTCTGAAAGATAGCACAAGCCTATGTTTCTTCATTAGATAGCAGAAGACTTCTTTGAATCTGAGTTTGTCTTGGCAAATTGAGCTACTACATGGGTTTTTTGTCTCTTACTTATGAGTTGCAACAATTGAGCTAGTATTTTTTACAGAGCTAAGGAAGGCACAAGATTTATCGTAAGGCAGAAGATCTTAAGAGATTTCAGCTCATATAAAAAGGCCTCTCTCAATCAATATCACAGTACACAAGCAGGATCCCTCCTGTGAGTTGTTAACTTACCCTGGAGGAACTTCTGATCCAATTTCAACCTACTAGGACCTGTTAATATTTTACAAATATGATATACCCTTCAAAGATTGTTGCACTCACTGTCTTTAGGCTTGATCAGCTGCGATGTTCTTTCTGAGAAATATTTTTGTCAGCTTCCTTACTTACCAGAGAATCAGAATAGATGTCAATATGCA
>PPHD01028473.1:0-10873 GCA_002909625.1 Bambusicola thoracicus
TAATCACAGAATCACAGCATGGCCTGGGTTGGAACGGACCTCAAGGATCATGAATCTCCAACCCCCCTGCCAGGCAGGGCCCACCAACCACCCCATTTACTAGACCAGGTTGCCCAGGGCCTCGTCCAACCTGGCCTTAGACACCTCCAGGGATGGGGCATCCACAACCTCTCTGGGCAGCTGTTCCAGCATCTCACCACTCTCATGGTAAAGAACTTCCCCTTAACATCCAACCTAAATCTTCCCTCTTTCAACTTAAAACCGTTCCTCCTTGTCCTGCTGTTATCTACCCTTTCAAAGATGACAAAATGTTTTGTTTTGAGCACAGGAAAACTGTTGGTTTCCAGACTTTTCTTCCCCAACCTAATCTGTATGGATTTTATATTACATTAACGCATTAATTTTAAATAGTTTATAATAGCGCCTTGCTCCATATTATATCATTTTGATGTATCCAAATGGTTTTACACAATTTCTCTTCTGTGAGAAGAACCCAGGCTGCTGCTCCCAGCTTGGAATTTCCTGTTAGAATGGTTGTTCACTTTTCTAACCATAGCTATGACACCAATAACTCATCCTTCCCCTTCTCCAAATATTCACCATCCTTCTTCCCTCTGTCTGTATCACTCCCTCCTTGTTCTTCTCTACCCCATCTCTGGAGGCACTCAAAGCCAGATTTGATGGAGCGCTGGGCAGCCTAATCTAATGGCTGGCAATGCTGCAGGGTTGACAGGGGGGTTGGAACTGGATTGTCTTTAAGTTCCCCCCAACCTAAGCCATTCTGTGATGCTTTTTCCTCCTGTTCTTAGCATATTCAGTGAAAATCTCCTGTACTCAAGAGAAAAGCGAAGGGGTAGGAATAAACCATGGGTCTGGGGGAATAAGGAATGGGATAAGGAGCAAAAGCATGGGTGTGTTAGGAGAGAAACCACGTCAGGGAGAGCTCAGCCATGTTCAGTATGCTGGAAAAAGTTTAAATAGGAAGTCAATGAAAGTCTAGAAAGATTAGACTAAATCATATTAGACTGAGGCAGTCTGGAACAGGCGAGGGAAGAAGTGGAGGGAGTGGGATTAGCAGAGGAAGGAACAGTCTGCCATGTCTTAGAAGGAATATCTGTGCAGTCACTCAGCACTTGGCATTGCTGCTTCCAGGGGTGGCAGCAGCAGCAATTATTGGCATTGCTGCTTCTGGGGATGTTTTACACCTCTTCTCTTGGTCAGAGATGTAATGGGACCGTTGCATTTTACAAGGCTGCCTTACTTTCATCTGGATGTGGTAGTCGGGGACATGTTTTAGCTGTGGGTTGTTTAGCTGGGGGTGGTATGGTTAGGTTGAGGTTGGACTTGGTGATCTTGAAGGTCCTTTCCAACCTGAGCAATTCTATAATTCTGCAAATCAGAAGAGGAGACAAAAAAATAATCTTAAAATATTGCAATCTGTGTTAAATATCAGTGGAGAAAATCCTTGGGAAGCTTCTCCAGCAGCGTGGGTAAAAAAACTGGAACGTGCTTGCTGTCCTGAAATGGGTTGTTTTGACTTTGTCATCACAAATACATTAGATAGCTCTTTGAGAACAGTAAAATTCTAATAAAAGCGAGCAGAAACAGATACACAGTATACATATCAATATATATTTATTCAAGCTGTAGCCTCCGTGTTTGTTAGTTTCCAGTGAGTTCATTTCATGCCCAGATGCAGCTGGAAGCCCCGTAGTCTGGCACTGCTCCTGTTTCCTCGATGAGAACCCACCCCTGCCAGCAGCCTGGGGCTGGTGGCACTGCACAGATCCCACTGCATTACCCATTGCATTCCATTTGGAAGGGGCCAAACACCTCTGCGTGTGCAGTCCCACCCCAAAGACCTTGCGAGTGTCTCCTATCCTTCACCAGCAGCCGTGGCGGTTGGACTGCCGCGCTTCATTTCCTGCAGAATTTCAGCTGCTTCAGTATTTATCAAGAGCATCTGTTAGGCAATCTGGAGGGGAGCGGTAATAGGGCCATTAGTGCTCGTGAGGAGGGAGGTTCTCAGCTGCACTGAGGCCAGGCAAGAGGAGGCTGTGTGCTGTTCAGGGTGTCGTGACCTTGAGCACTCGCTGATGAGCGATGCTCTGTGTCTCGGAGCAGAAATGACAGTGATGATGTTGCTCTGAGTAGATGTGCTTACGATGCTGCTCTGAATAGATGTGCTCTGGTCACCAGGCCTGGAGAGGGATGCAGGGGATGGATTGTTAGAAACAATGAGCATCTCAGCGCTGGGCTCATGTAGAGACTGTGCCCAAGTGCAGTGAAAAGCATGGGGTAAACCATGCAGGAGTGTGTGCACTTTCTCAATGGTGACAGGATGAGGGGAAATGGCCTCAAGTTGCACCAGGGGTAAGTTTAGGCTGGATATCAGGAAAAACTGCTTTACCAAAAGGGTTGTTAAGCACTGGAATAAGCTTCCTGGGAAGGTGGTTGGATCACTGGCCCTGAATGTGTTTAAAAACTGTTTGGATGTGATGCTCAGGGACATGATTTAGCAGAGGGTTGTTAGAGTTAGGGCACTATGGTTAGGTTGTGGTTGGACTTGATGATCTTGAAGCTCTTTTTCAACCTGAGTGTTTCTATGATCCTGTGATTTCTCTAAAGGTCATATTTCATATGGGGCCTTTTCCGCCCTCACTGACCCACTGCTGGTGCTTGTGGGCTCCACAGAGGTGAGCAACACTGTGCATAAGAAATGGAACTCTAAGATTAGTGGCATGCACAACACGTAAATGCCAGTGCCAAACTCCTCTCCATGTACAACAGCTCAGCAGGACCCGCAGTGGCCACAGTACTGTCCTCTGGACCCTACCCCTACTCCCCAGCTTACAGCCACAGCCACAGCCTGCCCTAATTTCCAGCCATTTCCTGCAGCAGCAGCAACAGTGCAGTGCCTCTTGCTCTGAGTTTGGCTCCATACTCTGTGGGGCAGCTGTGCTATGGCACAGTGGTGGCTGTGCAGGGAATACTCATAGCCCAAAATGCTGCACAACTACACTTAACAGAGCAGATCCCCTTTCTTTGCCTGGAGAAGCAGCCGTGCTGGGAACATACAGTGCCTGTTGGTTGCCGAGTGGTGTCCAGAGGGAAATGGCTGCAGTCCCTCTCCATTTCTGAAATGGAACTTTGGAATGGTTGGAAATGGTTCCAACAACAGGCAAAGTTTTCTCCATGCCTGATTTTTTCCCCTTTGATTCACACATCTACACGCTTCCATAGTCCTAATTCGTTTCTTCAATGGCCCTTCAGCCATTATATTTTTGCTTGTCAGGGTGCTTTTTAATTCTTTTTCCCTTATAAAAATATAAAAACGTTTAATGAGGAAATAATGATATTTTCTCATGTCGCTGACTATTTTTCCTGTCATCTTTGATGTGCTCGTAACGTGGGCGGACAGATTATTTATGACCGGGGAGATTAAATATTATTTCATTATTTTTTCTTCTAATTCAGTCTGTGTCATCTTCCAGCTCCCAATTTCTTTCCATTATAGTTATTGTCTTTGCCGTTCCACTCGACCATTTGCTGTTGGTTTTGTAACAGCGCTGCCGGAAGATGCAGAAAAACATAATGGAGAAAAGAAATGGCATAATTTGCAGGAGATTCTTTTCTCGTCTCATTTAAATGGAGACAGTTTGTTCCTGAGTGTCAAAAACATCAAGAGCAACAAAAATATGGAAATTGGTAATTTCTTGCTCCAGGAATGCTTCCAAAAGATTTGGAGGTTCTGTTTGATTCTAACAACTGCTAAATACGTGTCCAAGCCGAACTTCCAGCATAAAATATCTTAAAGCCTCCACTGACTCAAACCTGAGCCTGAGGTTTTGTAAACTCCGTGACCCCAAATGTTTCCCTCATCTGCTCCCAGAATGTCCTCAAAGCTGCAGCAGGAAACACAGTCCCCAATGCATTCCTCAGAGACTCCGCATGGGCTGTTCCTCCCTCAGTGCAGTGGGATTAACCCCCTGTCCTGCACTCATTGCCCGGCTTTCTGCAGCCACCGAAGGCAGGTGAGCAGCTCGTGGAGCCGATGCATGTCTGCATTTGTCACTTTTATGAAGGGTGGAATTGCTTTTCATGGCTGCGGATTTCTCCAAGGACCGCAGAGGAAGCCCAGACAGCAGCCAAGTCTTGGCAATCAGCTTTAAGGTGTCTGAACTAATGGGAGAGAAATCCCATCCATTCTTTCCATCTGCCCTGTTCCTATTTTCAGCTACAACAGCTTCAACACGAGCCTCCCACAGCAATCAGAGGTGAACCTGAGGCTAGCAACTTTAAATGGTAGAGAAATAAAGAGCATCCTGTCTGGTTTTGTCCCTGAATATTCTTGCCCCATCACTCGTGTCTTTTCATTTTTCATCTCAGTTGCTCCTCATGTTTCTGGTGTATTCAGTAATGTATTTTGTAGAGGAGTTTTTTCCTGCTTTCTTTTTAGTGTTGTGGCTTTGTTTCATGGCTCCTAGCTGCATGCATGGAAGACAAATCCAAATAGCCTTATATCATCTTTCTTCTTGGTTTTTTTTTTTCCCCCTCTTCACATCTCAGCAAGGCTGCTGCTAATCTCTTCTTCTGCAAAGATTAGAAAACTAGTTTTTCTTTGACCTTTCTGAACAATCAGAATCTTGGAGTCCCCAAGATGTGTCCCCATTATCTCACCTTTTGGGTTGCTGACAATGATTAGGCAGGACAAAGGATGTGCTCAGAGCATTGGAGTTTCAATCTGCCCTTAGGGAGTACCTGGAAATAAAAGCAAGCGGAGGGGGAAAGCTCCAGCAAAAAGAAAGGTTCGACCTTTAGAAATCATCCTTGGCTGGTGCTTTCTCACCTTTCCAAATATACATAACTAAGATCTAGGTCTCTTAAGTGCAGGCACCTGCATCTGGACTAATTCCCCAAAGGACTGCTCCCCTGTGGGTTCCACTGAAATGAACACTCAGGACTTCTGAAAATGAGGTCACAAACTGAAAAGTGATTTGGAACTATTATTTGTCTTTATGCTATATCCAGCCATGCAGCCATCCATCTGCACACGGTCATCTTTACAAGGTTTTATTCAGGAGTAGATTACCCTGTGCAGTACTCAGAGCAAGGGATGACTGATACTTCTCCCACATAGGATCAATCTGAGAGCAGAACTGCGGCTCATCAAGGCATGATTTCTTCACCTGGTTTCAGCTGTTGATCATCTGCTGCTTTCCCTTTCCTTCCTGCACAGCTGCTTTCTGCACCTATGGAGCACCTTTGCCAGCTTGCTGCAAGGGAAGCTAAGAAAGGAAAGGAGTCATTAAGAGAAAGTTCAGAAAAAAAAAAGAGATTTTTAAAAATGGGCTCAAGCATGAAGAATGGCCTTTGTGAGCAATTCAACCATTTATCATTATTTCATTGGCATTGTATGAATTATAAATTCCAGATTATAATGGAGTAATATCTCATCTCCTCTCTCCCTGAATGGGCACTGGATGGATGGCCAGGTAGGCTGCCCTCAGACCAGCAACATTCTCCAGAAGTCACTGTTCATCTCAAACTGCTTTCTTGGATTCGCTTTCAGTAAGTGGACGTTGATCTTTCATTGCTCTTTTCCAGATGTGGAAATTGAAAGAACTCAGAGAACAGTTTCTATCTTTCTGAAAAAAAACCCACAACAATTCTTAATTTTCTTTTCCTACTAAAAATAGAAAGACTGAGCACTGAAAAGAAAGAGCTGGAGCTGGACAGTGTTGCTTTGCAATTAATCCAGGAGCTAAGGGCTCAGTGTGCACACAACGTGCTCTGGATGTTCAGATGTTGGGTGATGCCACACTGAGATAACTCACCAACTGTCCATTGAGTGTTTCTGTGCCGGCACAAAGTTGACTATAAATGAAGAATGGGTTCACAGCCACGATGTAAAGGGGATTCGCACCCTTCAAAGCTTTTCTGTTCAGAAGGCTCTGTTCCTGTTCCTGTTGCGCCCACAGAAGAAGCAACTCAAGAACATTAGTGGGGTTAAAAAAAGAAAAGAATTCTGGCTGCAAGAGATTCAAGGAGCCGTGAAATCTACTTTGAGAGGTAGATGCTGTGCTTACTTAGCAGACTACCAAGATCTACGAGAAACTAACAGTAGCTATAAACATTAGTGGACCAGCTTCCATGCTAAGTTACACTTCGGCTAAAATAAGAGGTACTGAATAGAACAGCTATTATCTACACATTATTAATTCGGTGGGAACTTTTTCCCAGTTTTCTGTTACATGTTTATTTCCAACCTCTTTACTCACAGTGGGGTTTCCCTCCCTCTTCCATTGCAGGTAAACGCCTGCTTCAGCTTATCTGCTAGGGGAGATGGTGGCCTGAAGCACTTGGGGTTTCATGAACAGAGGTCTCTAATGCATTGGATGCAGAAAGGAAAATCCCATCTTAAGAATAAAGTCTCACAGTGTACCATTAGGAATTGCCATAGAATTTATTTTCCTCTGAGACATACATAGAGCCTGATTCTCCCTTGTACCTTCCTTTTGCTTGGAGCACAAAATAAAGGTGAGCAGAGAAGGAAAGCAGGATAGGAGGCTTAACCCAGCTTTGTGGTCCTTGTACCCCAAGGCTTTAAAGAAGCCTAACAATCTGCATTTGAAGAGGGCATTCTACTCAACCTTTGTTTCCCAAGTACATTGTGATTACCCAAAGCTCCCCAGAGATCCAGAGCACATCTACACAGATCCTGATAAAAGGCTGGCAGCCACAAGGAGATTACTTCGTTTGGATCTGAGGTGTTCAAATAAATACACCTGAATCTAAATCCTGTCCTTTCGTAAGTCAAAGGGTTAAAGCTCTTCATCAAGGCAAGGCGCTCCCCAGGCAATCTGCATTGAGGGCTCTGAAGCAAGGGAACGCTGTCGACCCAGACATCGCTAACTTCTTTGCTCTGAAGAAGTTCTGGTGGCCGATAAACCTTTGTCCTTTTCCTTTGATTAGCTTTACTCTGGCTATAAATCCCGTTTTGTTCTGTGCTGGGATCTGGCCAAGGAAATATTTCTATTAACCTGGAGCAGCGGGGGAGCAGCTGGCTCGGAGTGCCTGGAGCGTCCCGTAACACTGACACTTCTTTCTCTTGGAGACCCAGACTAAACCGAAGGAAATCCGTGTTCCTTCTGCGGTTATTTTGCTCGTCTGGGAGCCGGCAGAGCTGTGTGGGCAGGCTGTCATTAACCTAAAGATGGCAGTCATTAGAATTTCAGTCTAAAATCTGTTCTCTCTCATGTGCGTCGTCTCTGCTGTGAGCGTTAATTTATCCATTCACGGAGCAGGAACACACTCCTGCTACTTTCATTGCCCAGTTGGCTTTAATGTGAAACATCTGCAACACCTCCTGCCATTGAGAGCTTTGAGTTCGGTATCTGAATGTCAGAGCCCTTGCGGGGAAGGCGATGGTGTTCATCTCCAGGAGCAGCAGCGTCCCTGTGCTCGACAGGGCCTTGTGTTCTCTCAGAGCCACGCATGAGGCTCTGGATCTTCTGCATGTTTTCAGCCTAGAGGAAGAAAGGAAGCCTGCTTTTACTCCCTGATCCTTTCTGCTCAGTTATGGCATTTCTTCTGGTGTTTACCCTTGGTTTTTCTGCCCTGAGGCCCTGCTCAGTGCACCAGCTCCATTACCTGGGCCCAGCAGCTTTCCCCATCCAGGCCTTTGGCCTCTGAGATGCTTCTCCATATTGTGTAGGTGTAAAGTGAGTCCCAAATATGGACAATGAATGTTAAAAACTCTTGTTCCCAAAGGCAAACTCCGTAGTGATTCATCTCTGGGAGGCTCCTGGATTTTGGAATTGGTTTATTTTCTACTTGCTGTTATCTCAAGTCCCTCCGAGGCTTTTGCCATGTATTTGCTGTCCCTTTATATACGCTGGCTCCCCACTCTGCAAAGCCTGTGCCCTCAGCCAGCAGCACTTTCTCTGCTACCACTGTAGTGTGTCCTAGAAAGAATTATAGCATTGCCTTTCTCTCGACAGCTAGGTCATCTCTCAGTAACATACAATAAGCTGTACCTGGGCCAAAGGAAATGGGTTTAGCCTGGCGGGTAATTAATTTTCTCAGGGTTCAGTTTCCCACACTGAAATTGGTCTCAGTCCGATCAATTAGAAGAACATTTTGCAAACGAAACTGATTATGAATCATGGGTTTCAGTTCAGTTGTGGAAAACCTGATACACGACTTGGAGCAAAACAGAGAGAGAAGCCTCAGCCCATTCGTCCCAGCTGGTGCAGAGAAGTGAGAACAATACACACACCCCCTCAGTGCTTCAAGGAGGAAAAGGTGCAGAGACTCAGCTCGATTGTCCTGTGTTTGAAATGACCCTCAGAACCCCTGTTGAGCTGTCCCAGGACTGTACATCTCATCGCCTGCTCAAGCAAGTCCTGCTCCCTATTCCCTACAGACCTGTAAATGAAAAATGAAGAATTATAGGATGAGGAACATCTCCCAAAAGCCCTTAATTCAGACTTAATGGTTTCAGACAACCAAAGGAATGATCTCAGAAAGCTGAATTCTCTGTATCACCGTCATCTACCCCTTCCCATTTTCCTCTGCAGGTAATAGTCACAGAAATGATAGCAGCCTTTTCAATTGCAATTTAGTTTTTTTTCAGAATATTTCCATCTCAGCATCCAGGATCCATCTCACATAGAGTGAGCAGACACCACTGCTGCACTACTGGGAGCACTCTCCATCCTTCTGCTCTTCTCTGCCCCAGGAACTCTGAGCAGGACTTCTTACTGCTGTTACTTGTTTCAGGTGGAGTTTAATTTACAAACAAAAGGAAATAACTTCCAGAGTCCAAATGAAACTTTGCTGAGGAACAGCTTTTTCTTCTGCAGAAGCCATGACACCAAACTTTGCAGTCCTCTCAAGCCTTGGACAGGTTTTCATTTGTGTCGGATGAACCCAGTTAAAATTCATCTTACAAACTCAGCATTTAGAGGCATTATGCTGGAAGTAGCTTAATAAGTTTCACTTTAAAAAAAGGCATTTCATACCACCATGCTTTGTGAAATGGCATTTCACAAAGCAGGACCTGCTGAAGGGGTCCAAGGCTGCCCCTTAAAGCAAGTCTGGATATGATGAATTCATATCCTCTGTCTTCCTAACAGACTCTTCATAAAGAGAGAACTGCATTTGAACAGAAATGTCTTATTTTGTAGTTGAAATACATAACGTGTTTGTGATCTCTCGCACTGACTTTTAGAAGTGCCATTGGCAGGAGAAGAGGGGGGCTTGTGCTGCTTGTTTCTGTAGGAGGAAACACTACAACGCTGGGTCACACCTGAGGCAGGTATGTCACCAGCACCGTTTGTTCTTAATGAATGGAGTCTCATTGTGCCAGGGAAGTGGAAATGCTGATTGTGGCTTTTAGTAAACAAAGAAATTATATGTATACTGTTGTACACCTTCAAACTGAGGAGCAGGACCTAGAACCTGACAAAAGGCGAACCTGGCTAATGCGCTGCTAAAAGCAAGTGCAGAGAAAGGAGGGCTGTTGCTCCTGCGGTAACCCCTGCTGCTGAGGAAACAGATACAGAAGCTGTTAAGGAATGTGTAAAGAGGAGGTTTCCTACAGAGGAATCAGACCTAAAATACTGCTCTGGCTACAGGCTCTCAGATCTGCTGCTTTAAGATGCAATGGAAAGCTGATGTCCTGACCTCTTGTGGTCACTAAATATACACTGCCAGATTTTTCAAGCATATGACTGTGTTCAACACACAGTCTCCTTCCAAAACGTTGATTTGCTTTACTGAAAAATGTTATCTCCAGAGCCCTCCTCACAATTCCACCAGAGCAGAAACCTGCTCAGTGTGCCCGGTGCTTTTGTAGAGGTACAGTGTGACACAGCTGGAGATCCTCACCCCCTGACAAATGCCAGAGCACCCTGCAGTACAGCCACAGACAATGAAATAACATCACTGTGCGACCTGTTGCTCTGCATAGCTGTTCTCAAGCGTTCCTTGGAAGCAGAGCAAACGAAATGATCATTGAATGCAGCTTGACAATTGAAGTTCAGAAGTAACATCATCTTTCAGAATGGGAAGGTGCAGGCTAACTGTAAGTGATTCTTTTTGTCAGTGCCTTGAAATGTTTCAGGACACGTTCAGCAAAGAAACTATCCTTGAAGAGCTGACAAAAGTTGCAGGGCAAAGTATCTTTTGCATGAGTGTTGGCAGTCTAAATTATACAGGATTTGAGCTTCCAGTATATCTTATGGTTACTGTCTGTGTCTAGTGAGTTTTGCTGTAAAGAAATGATGGGGTTTGAGCCAACCATCTGGCGTGACCACATGGGAAACCAGACTTTGATTCACACCTCTGCAGGCTGGAGTCAGATGCTGGGAACAATGAGGACCTGACTTAAAGACAGTCATTCTTTTCACTCTGTCTTTGTTGTGTGCAACTGGGGGCTGCAGATGCGAATATGGTCAGATAGAATGACCACTGGAAATTCAGAAAGCTTTAAGGGAGAGGAGCTGATACACTGCTGGAGGAATTTTAATGATAGGAGGGGAAAAAAAACAAACACCCAAAACAACAAACAAGACCAGCTGGACGGTAATGTGGTTGGCCTACTATTTTGGGTAGCTTTCTGGTTCTTTCCTTAAGAAGTAGACCCCGTCAGTCTGTCAGTGATGTTAGATGCAGTTTTCTTGTTTTCATAAGTCTGTAGGATTTATTTCTTTGAATGGAAGCATAAGCTGGGTGTATGGGAACTGTTGAATCACGGCCTGAATCTCTGATTGACCACCTGAGGCGAGCGCTGAGTCAGCTGCAGGGGCACAGGTGAACGCAGTTTCACCTGAGTGACCGGAAGGGGTGGAGCCTGGCTGCACCCCAC
>PPHD01028474.1:0-10873 GCA_002909625.1 Bambusicola thoracicus
TTTCCCTGAAATGTATGTAGCGAGGGGTAAATTATGACTCTTTGTTTCACAGTTTATGGAACACAATTTCATTTAAAGCCTAAATCTGTCACTTCGGCATTGTTTATCAAAATGCCTCCAACACGCTGCCCCCTAGAAGAACAGTGTCAGGTCAAAGGTGGAAAATAAAATCGGTACAAAGACATTATTTCAAAGATCTAACCCTATAACAAACTCATGGAGAATAGCTTGTGATTAGCATAAATTTTATCCACATATGACACTTTTGATAAAAGCAAAAAGTAATTCATCTGCAAGTTAAATGCCCACAGTGGCAAAAGATGCTGTAAAATTTATAACAAGACCGCATGATATATACCTACAGATACTACAAACTGCCTTCACCTGCTTGTATGTTTCATAACTTTGTTTTATTCGTGCAAGAGCTCAAAGATAATCCCAACAATGATCATTTTAATCTTCTCCCTTCATTATCTGATTTTTTGGCTCATGGGCACTTTGGGAATAGATTTTTCTTCAAAATAGTTTCACTGCCAAATTATTATGTGCAACATAATTAAAGCCACTCCATAATTTTTATTATTATTATAGCAATACCAAGTTGTTTGGTTCAAAACAACCTCACAAAAGCCCTGGCGTTCTATCTTTTTTGTGTATGTGTAAAGCTGCATCATCACTTTGAGTTAATGTTTACCAACTTAATGGGCTAAAGTGAATTTGGGAGAGATTTGAGAAAGAAAAGCAGAATAGTCATTAAAAAATGTGTGGGAAGAGGAGAAGGAGGGGAGTCAGAAAAACAAAGGCAAAACAAAATGAAAACTGTTCTATGCTTTCATTTCTGAAAACATTCCTGTAAATTTAATTAGAGACACCTTCCTGGAGAGCTATAAACTGTTATGTCAATCATCTCAGCCCTGATGTCACTGAACTGAAAGTCACGTGCCAAAGTCTGTCGTCCATTGTAGCTACAGACATTTCTACCCTGTGGGATTATTTCTGTGCTAAGCACAAGGCTATTCAAGGTACGGTCTCATCAGTGCTGCAGACAACGGGACAATCACTGGTCCTG
This sequence comes from Bambusicola thoracicus, assembly GCA_002909625.1. Lineage (NCBI taxonomy): Eukaryota > Metazoa > Chordata > Aves > Galliformes > Phasianidae > Bambusicola > Bambusicola thoracicus. Next base: position 1,070 of record PPHD01028474.1, read on the forward strand.
CTGGCCACACTGTTCCTGATGCAGGCCAGAATGCCACTGGCATCTTTGGCCACCTGGGCACACTGCTGGCCCATGTTCCTCCAGCTGCTGAACAGCACACCCCAGGTCCTAATGTCATATGATCATTGAACACAATTATCAAAGACAGAGTGATAATTAATTTCCTGATCCTGTCCTGCTCATCATACAAAAATCTCCTCTTGGATCAGCAAGTCCCAATAGAGACAACAGCTAAGGGAATTGGATCTGGCAGGCACTTCCCATGGGAAAATTCATGCTTTTAAAATCCATTTATACTCACATACTCAGTTAAAACATAGCTCAGGTTTTCAAGCTCAAGAGCTAAACATTGAAGATGGCACTAAGTAATTAAGTTATCATGCAGAAGCAGCATTCAGGATGTAACAGGACAGAGGACTGGTGTTGTAAAGAAGTGCAAGACAGTACAGTGCACTCACACTATTAACAGCTCACAGAAATTCAAGGAACATACAAAGCATTCTTGAAACATATTGTCTAGCTGCCTGCCTTGCAGGCAAAGGCTCATGAGACCAAGAACCAGGTCATTCTCCCTCCTTACACAGAACACTGCACAGATCACAGGGCAGGAGAAGGGGAAAGGCTCTCCTCCATACAAAGCTGCCTCCTTGTGAGCTGCTCCAGCACTGTCACCTTCACTGCTTTCATTCCATCCCAGAGGGGGGGTAAAATTAATTGTTTTTTTCTTTAAATCAACTTCTTATAGAAAATTTCTGCTGTGTAAGGATCACCAGTAAACAATTAGGGATTGACATTATCAAGTGGTTGTCTAAAAGCACTATGGAGAAGAAACATGAAGGCTTCTTGTTTTAACATGGCATAGAAGGTCCTGTTCTGAAAAAATCTCATCTCGACTCTGACCCTGGTAAAGTACAGAAGTATCTCAATTTGTGTTTGTTTTTTTAAAAAAGATCTTAAAAAAATTGAGCAAGCATCAGTTACTTGCAAATGAAAACCTGAACCCTGAAACAATGGAAAAGTAAATGTCACAAGTTTAGCATTTCAAATACCAAGAGATGTTCTTTCTTTTACATGACTGAACTACAGCAAAATCCACAATTCTTCTAATCATCAATAAAATGCACTAATGTAACCTTTAACTATCCAGAGTAGTGGAATGAACTGGAAGCTCAGAGGTTGCAAATCTACCTTATCAAATGAGTTTGTAATTTCTAGTCACATTAATAGAAGGTGTTGTTATCCTGGTCCAGCTGACCGGATCAGAACTCTAATTCCCACAGCACAGGCTCCCCAGCTACATTCAACCACCTCACTTGCTTCAGAAGCAGCACACTCCAATAAGGATCCTCACTTGCTTCACTTCTGCTGTTCCCTCTATCCAAGTAGCTTCGACAACAGCATGATCCACTGCAGCCCAGCTGTCTAAAGTTGTCTCCTTGCCTGGAAACACTTTGTAGTTCTTCACAAAGGAGAATTTAGTCCAGCCAAATTCCTTTAACTGCATATACATCAACAGGTTTGTGATGGCCTGAGAAGAAAGTCCAGCCACATATAAGAGAGTCTATCTCCCAGATGGACAGGTAAAGTCATTCTTTGCTAGGAGACTTGTCACTCATCTACTCACACTTCAGGAAGGGAGATGACCGGCTGGTGGCTGAGTTCCACTGAGCACATACCCCTGCGTCAGCCCCAGCCCACGAGTCTGTTTCCTCCTACAGCAAATAAGCAGCTCTATGGAGCATAAAAGACCTAAACCTCACATAGAGTCAGAACAAACACAAATATTGTCTGGCCAGAAATTTCAGGAGGAGAAGAAAAAATTTAATACACTAAAATACCATGATTAATGTATTGGTAAAAAAAAAATTATCTCTCCCCATAGATCAGACTGTAGGCAGGTTAGCAATCCAACAAATTTAAGTGAGATACATCAGAAAACATGATGTTTTTCAAACATACTGACTCAGTGGAAACAAATTCAGGTTATTACAAAGCATAAAGCCCTACACGAAGCTATAAAAGCAGGGGTTCGTCCTGCTGCACAAGGGAAGCAACAGCACTGCTTATTATCCTGCAAGAAAAGCCTACAGGAATCCTGTAGTAGGTTCCGTTTTAATCATATACGGCTCTAACAGTCAGCAACGGACAGAGCAACTTCATTTTAAAAGTTAGCCCTAATACACCTTGTCAGATTTTACAACCAGATAAAGGAATTCTGAATAGCTATAGGTCATTCAGCTACAGAAATGAGAATTCTTTCTTGTCATAGCCTACTAGCAATAAATAAATTCATCTGAGGGAAATCATAATAATAAAAGCAGAATAGAATGGATGCATAGATTTTCACCCTTCTGCTTTAAATCTGTTAATGAAAATATTACAATTGATTATTTTCTATGCAGAGAAAACCAAGGGACAGCCATACTTCCAGACATGGCTATTATTTGTTTTTGGTGTGGAACCTACAGTTCAAAGTTTGAAATGCTGGACAATACTTGACCCACGTTCTCTTAGAATATCATTTAAAATACAGTGCTTTTCACCTACATATACAGCCCTGCCATTACCCAGCTGGCAGGCAGGAATTGTGGAATAGACAAAACGCACTAAAACAAAATCTCTGCAAAGGTCTCAAAGAAACACCTGCATGCTGCACTCTGCATGGTGACAATGCAGCAAAAACCCTTCCTCAGAGCAAGCAGCAGAATCCTTTGCATAGATTTGTATCAAATGTACCTCCAGTCCTCTCTACTGCTCAGAATTGATATATCACTTATTTTTCTTCTAATCAAAAGACATTTCTACTTCCAGCCCTCACAATAAGGGAGTTTCTCCTTTCTCCCTTCCCCCAGAATATGTACAAATAAAGGTGGGAGCATTTTTTGTTTTACATCTCTTTGTGAAAGTCTTTGGAAAAACCCCTTTTTACAACTGGAAAAGCTTTACAGATGCCATTGATTCCTGACCATTTCAAATATCAAATGAGTCACATCTACTGAAACAGCCACTCCACAGCAGTAAGAAGTCAGAAGAACAACATAGTGCTCATTCTTCTCAAACACATGCCGGAGATTTAGGTCCAAAATATCTTACACAAATGCTAATAATATTCTTCAGCTAGAGAGCCCACCTATCCTTGGTCTTATACATCAGCAGGAGTAGCATCAAGCAATGAAGACTGTATTATCCTGAGCCCATAGACTTCTAAGCAAAATATTTTGTTCTTAAGATACCAGGCTGTCCTTGCCAGCACAAGCATCTACATCACACCTGACAAAATAAGGCAGCCGTATTTCCTGGGAAATCCAGTGATCTAATTGAAACAAGCAGGCTGTCTTGGAAAACATTTATTATTCATTGTCGCTCCATTAATATTGTATGGCATGGAAGTGATCGCCTTGAAAAGGTTACTGTCAAATGAGTAAGCAACCTCTTTGCCAGTACAGGAAGGTCAACACCTAAGACCAGGACAGAAGGCAACTAGTCAGTCATTTATATACTACATGATGAAAAATGACAGAGCTGCAGACAGACCCACCACTACAACTTCACTTTGAATTATTCAGGAATCATTTTGCTCTTCTCTATGAAATCTGACAATAGTTTGCATATTTTTAAATTGCCCTGATAAGGCCATGGGAAATGTTCCACTGATAAAAGTGCAGAATACAAATTGGAACTGGATTTACTTAACTGCCCACCATAGATCATCCTGACACACTTTCCCCCTTAAGCAACAACACAGAAAAAGAAAAGCAAGCAGTGTTTTGCTTCCAAGTGTGCATCAGACAAATGTTTCTATTTCAAGCTAAAACATAAGATTCAAGGAAGAAAAAGAGGGACCTAGCAGGAAATCTTTCTGATATGTGCTAATGTATCAAAGTCATCTTTTACAATCATTTCACCGGTGGTAAGAAGAGACAACACACCCTAATGGAAAGGTGGATGAAGCTGTTTGAAAGGGATATTTTTTTCTTCAGTTATCCCCCATATCCAGATATTTATCTGTCCGGCATGTTTCTCCCTCACTTACTCTTACAAATCCCCAGAGACTGATTCAACAGCACAAGTTGCTAACCATTAAAGCAAACACTGCATTAGTACTTTTTTCTTTAGGCTAAAGGAACAGCAAGTCCTTTATCACAACTACTAGCTGTAACATACATCTGAAGGCTTCCCACTTCTATCCATGGGATTTGAAACAGCACTACATCAAGCAGCAAAGCAAAATTATATACGACCTTGCAAAACTCATCCCAACCCGTCTGAAATTTTGAGAACTGGGAAATAAGCCAAAAAAAGAGGAAAACAAACAAAAAACTTTAAATAGTCATCTTTCACAGTTCCTTCACCTGGAAAAGTAAATAACAAAAGAAACGCAAACAGATGTATGTGTTGTTTTATTTGTTTGTTTCTAAGTAGAATCTAAGATAAATTGTTTTTTAAACCATCCTGATTATATTCTGTGCTTGGAGGACAATGGATGGCTTTATTAACAGCACTGAAAAGCACGGCATAAACTGCTGCTAGCAAAAATGACTTTGGAAGAGAGCAACAGAAGATTGCCCCTTCCTCCCTTCTTGTCCCCTCCAAGGAGGTTCACCCACATTGCTCCGTGTGGGGTCCCACAGAGAGCTGTACCTTCCAACAGAGAAGCTCCAGCCAAATCCAAAACACGAATCCAACTCTCTTCTGCTGCTCCATTCCACACTGCCTGCTTCCAGAGCCATTCTCACGGGAGCAGACTGCATGAGCCACACCAACTGCACAATGCAGTTCCAACTGGGAACTGACTGATCTCACCAGTACCAAATTTATGAAATGAGAACATCGTGAGAGCTGTGTTCACTTTAATTTCCAGGAAAGACTGTATTCCTTACATTAACATTTTCTGAAAGCAAGGAGTGGATGGAGGAAAACCTAGCATCTTTGAAATGGATAATACCTGATCGACTAACTTCCTGATAATTAATTGATATGTTAGCAGATCTCTAATTGAAAAATGCTGTATGTATTCCCCCCAGAACCTTCTGCTACTTTTTCTGTGACATTAATCATTAGAGGACATCTATTACAGATTACCCTTTTCAAAGACAATCTTCTGATAAAAAGTCAGGAATGCTGGCAAGGTCAAACACCCAGCTAAATCCCACAGAGAGCGGGCAACTGGTGAGTACAGCGCTCATGAAGATTCAGGAAGTGTCATGCTACAAAGAAGATAAATGATGGCTTTCCAAATTTAAGGGCTAACACATGCAGTGTAGTACACAAGTCAATACTTCCCTATGAATAATGTATCCTACGAGGTGGTCTACATGCTGACCCACAGGCTCCTTACCATCCTAAAAGAATTAGGCCAAAGTAAACAAGCTTTAAGTAGGTTCTTTTTATACAGAGTATTAAAAGGAAGGTTTCTTCCTTTCTGTAGGTGATACGTAATCCATAACATCTCAGTGCTCTCCTTTAATTATTATTTGCTGGTTACAAAGATTTTACTAGTTATTATTTATAGTGGCATTAAATATACAGCTCACTCTTAATGTCAGTATACTTATACTCCTATTTCAGGTGCACAGAATTCATCATACCATGAATTGGTAATCACCAGAACAATGAATAAATCTTTTTCATGACTATAACTTATTTTTGTAGATGATGCTATACAGAAGCTGCCTGTGGACTGTCTCTTAATTGATAACTTTAGAGATCAGGGAGAGAGGAATAGGCTGGTGTGAACTATGTTCCATCACACCCAGGAGACTGTTGGCATCTCTGATATTTCTTTTCTTCTACTTGCTATCATTTTGTCTAATAAATATGAATTGTCACATGCATGATAGTATGATAGGTACCATGTATCTGCTCTGCACTAATTCATTTACCGTGATTTAGGAAAGCCATTTTTAAGACAAGTCTACAGCCACAATTTAGGACAGTGCAGCATGTAGGAGGGGTGTCTATGATGGAGGAACTTCTACTTTTAGCCATACAGCCAAGGACATGGAATAAAAGGTCTAAGGGAGAGTTACTTGAGGGTTGGAGCCCTAGCTGAGCCCCAGAGACTGTTATTACTCCTTAAGGAAAAAGTGCTTGGATTGGTAATGGGAAGATAGCTTCCCCTTAAGTTTAGTGACAAGAACCTTTGCATAAGAGGACTTGCTGTAATTATGTAGTATCTACAGAAGGTAACGGGCCAAAGGGATGAATCATTTCACTGTGTAATAAACATTTACTAAATAACCATCACTAGGGATATGTGGTAAATTACAGCTTAATCTCTCTTAAGATTCCAAGTGGCTGCTGGGAACAAAAGGTCTTATTAGTATTACACTACAGCAGCTAAACATGAATATAGCTCACCAGCAGTTTACCAGATAGACCTCCAGTCTGTTTTTTTTGTTTTTTTTTTTTTTTTTTATTTCCTACAGCAGAGCCAAATTGAGAAGCAACTCTGAGCTGAATTTTACTCTGAGGAACTTTATATAGACAGAAAATAACACCATGGTGTTCGGTGACGTTAACTTTCTACTTCACTGATGGGGTGGAAATGCCACCTGACCACTGCTGCTGCTCCAGCTGTGTTTCATTCCCAGTTTGCAAATGGGCAGCAGACAGCAGTGTCTGATCTAACCACAACTTGGGCAGCCCTGCAACAAACACCCACCTTCAGTGAGAGCCCTGGAGGTAAGGATGGAGAGAACAGGCCAGACAGCCAATGAGCTGAGAGAGCTGGAGAAGGTCATTCAGGGAAATCCCATAGCTCACATTATTCTGAAGGTCAACCTTCCTAGTCTGTTGGTGATCCTCAGGCCACTACAAACAGGACCTTGGTATACTCTTCTACAAAAAGTACACGTTCTTCTGTAAGGATGTATAGAAGAACTTTTCTCATTATTTACATTATTTACATCTTTACATCACTGAAACAGTCTGAAAGGTGAGTATCTGCTTGGAGTTAGTGATTAAGTCCCTCCAACCACATAATCTCACCCGGACACAGAAGACACAGCGCTTCTGAACCACAAAAGAGAATCTTATGGGATTCAACCTCCACAGAAGCAAGCAAACAGGAAAAGCACTGCCAATTTTACTTTCCATGAGTAACTCCAAAGAAGTTCAGATCTTCCCAAAATAAAATCTCAAACTGGCTACTTGACAAAGAACTAATATTAATTTTGTAACTTAAAAAAAAAAAAAAAACCAAAAAAGCAGTTATTTGTTCCTTTTGTAAAACTTCCTTAGAAAACTTAAAAACCAGCAGGTCCTTACAGCTGTGTTTTGTGTATCAAGCAATCTGTTTGCTCAGCAAGGGTTTAATGTGTAAACCTGTACAAGCTTCTGAACTGTGATTACGGAGCTACATTAGCGTTTTCAATTGCTAGCCAAGTTTATGGCCCTTGCACACGTCACATAATATACTGCTTGCCTTACACATGAAAAGAATACATTAAAGCTGCAAATACATGCCCGTGGGATAGACTTTTTTATGGCTTAATGTGCTCATGGTTGTAATAAAATAAATTTTAGGAGAAAGAGTCATAAAACAAAATTCAGAAAGTAGAATAATGGGATAATTATACTTTAAAACCAAATGTTCTTTCTTTATGCCACCATTTCATAAAGTCAAAACAATTTATTATAGCAGTACCTCAACAGCACCACTATAGTTAATGGTCAGTTGCTGCTTCCAGTCTAAATGCTGCTTTTCAAGAATTTCATACAATTCAGGAGTTCTAGCTTATATTAGACTAGATCTTGGCATATCAACAACCCATCAGTGCATATGGTTCTCTACCACTAAAATAGAGAAAATACTTTTGGGGTGCAGAAAAAAAGTTTGCTTCCAGGAATGCAAATGAACAAGGAGCCAATAAACTCTTCAGCTACATAGAAGTTTGGTTTTTTTCCATAGGTTTTTCAAGCTTCTTTCTCAGCATCTCTGGCATTAGAGGGATGAGGAACAGAATAGATCCTCAGGCAGGCTGAAGCAATGCCCAGAGCCAGAGGTTAGGGAAAAAAAAAGTACCCTGTTAATTACGTACTGGAAAGAGTAGCCTACATTTTTCAGCTTAAAAAAAGAAGGTCCTGCTTTGAATTTCTTGTACATCTAAATTTTTTATTTTGCAAGATAAGAAGAGGATTGAACGCAAATTCTTAAGGAAAAGGAGAATCAAAAAGAAGGGTGGGAAGATTTGGAAACACCAATAGGGTTTCTGTTCTACATCACAGTTTCACAGGCAATTTTTCCTCAAATTATTAATATCAAGGTTTTTCAGGATAAAATTCAAAGGGCATTCTGGGAAACTACTGGTGTGCATGTGAGGCAGCAGTAATGTATGCATTCAGGTTAAATACTTACAGGTTCCAAATTTGAGTTTATCTTACAGAAACTGATACTGTCCCATCTCATTTCTCCACTGATTCCTCTCTCCTGCTTCTTCCAAAACCAGCTGGCGCATCAAGATGAATTTTAGAATACCATGCAGCCCCAGCCCTTCTTACCTTTTCACATGCTCAAGGGGAAACAGGCCAGCCCCGGGACAACTCCAACTGCTCAACCTCAGGATGGCAAAATCTGAGATGCCCTACACTGCTGAAAAACCACATAGTAGCACTAATTGTAGTCAGGAAGACACTGCTGTAATTCTACTCCAATTGAGACATTCTAAAGAGAAGGTACTACAGGGTCATTTAGAAAAGTCACTGCTTTCTTCCTCATGCAGTGAAATAGCTGCAGGGAAGTCCACACAATCTAACCTTCTATATTCTTTTGAATTTACTATTTCCTCAAATCAAATACAGATTAGTTTCTTTAATTGCCCTATGTGAATTCATAGCTGAAGTGTTTGACTTGCCCAGAACTAATTGTCTGTCAAGAAGATATTTTGCAGCCAAGCAGATAGCTTAATTGGACATTTAATTTATCTGCAGGCTTTGTTTCTTCATATTTCAAGTCATATTCCTCAATGTTTGCTACATTATGCATTCTCAACGCATCTTCAGATTGTCTGCCTTTAAGTGAGTGTTCTGCTGTTCTTCAAGAAGCAGCATGTTTTATTATTAGCTTCTAGCTCCCTACCATTTCTGACATGATTTTCCCATATTCCGGGAAAAAGAAAAAAACGACAGGCAGCTATCCTTCGCAAACAGAACACAGATTGACTCTGCTGTCTCCAACCAGTTAGCAGTAGTGAATTAGAAGCAGAATCCAGAAGTGTTTCATTTACTTGCAAGGGAGGAATGTCCCAGGTACCAACACAAGGCACATCTCATGGATACTGGCAGAAAGGGTACTGCAGAAGTTTTCTGCTACTCAAACGATCCCAAACACCCTCTGACAACAAACATTCGTGGCCAGAGCACTTGTTTCAAGCCTTGCCACTGCATCAACCACAGCACCTCCCCAGCACGGCCAGCGACAGAGACAGTGCTCTGCACAGCCCGGCGCACAATGCTGCACACAGGTCAGCCCTACAAGGAGTCACGTATTTTACCCTTCTGTCTCTCTTCCACCTAAACATTTTCATATGAGAGAAAAAAAAAAAGATAGTTTCAGATCCCAGTCTCCTCTTCCCTTTTCTGCTATCAGGCCTAGACAGCGTATTTATTGGCAAATTATTAGCCTAGCATAGCCTGCACAACATACTACCATCATAAATTGTTAAACTCAATGGCCCATGTTATAATAAGAGGAGGAAACACTGAAATGTCCTTGCTCTCCGCAGATCCTTAGCATTCTCCTAGTGAAGATTTTAGTATTTTTCGTGTAATGATCAGAGCAAAAGAGAAAAAAAGAACACATAC